>JACJUY010009049.1:8234-34955 GCA_014220935.1 Platorchestia sp. MABIK | reverse complement strand
TAAATGTGCAAGATATAGATTATTTTGCACGGGACTCTGGTAAGGAGCAAGGCTGGATTTGCGACAATGTGTAGTGTTCAAAACCTAAACTTTCAATCACTTGAAAGTTTGATTTATGTGTACAATTAATACCTTCTACAAGTTGGGGAAAATAAATATAATATACAATCTAATTTTCGTCAATTTATTGCATAATTCGTGTGGCAAAAAAAGCAGTTCTTTGTTGAGAGACACAGGTCCTCCAGTGGTACCTTGTAAACGACGGTTGTTCGCTTCTCCTTCTGGAACGACAATTGCCCTTGAAAACAGCAGACTAGCTCCTGAGAGAAAACTTAGGAAAAGGCTCAGGAGAAAATCAAAGGTACTATACAAGCGGTTAAACACAGATAATTTCGTGAGAAGTGTAAGTGGCAGACTTGGTCCTTATCTCAGTGCATTTGTCAAGCACAAATTAAGGGGCAGGAGATCATACACCATGTATCACAAGTGGCTCGCTGTGAACATTCTTGTAAGCTCATCAGAGACCCACTGTCAACTGATGAGGAACTTGATACCATTACCCTCACTTTCGACTGTGCGTGAATTGATGAAACAATTCCAAGTAAGTCCTGGTACAAGTGCTAAAAGTGTGTCCATGTTGAAAATGAAGGTATAACCCCTCAGTGCTAGAGATAAACTTTGTTTCCTTCTAGCGGATGAGATGTCGCCCGTGAAAGGGTTATCGTACAAGCGAGAGAACGATGCCATAATTGGATTTGAGACTATTAACGGTGGCCAACGCAAGAAAATGGCCACATCCGTGTTTTGTGTTATGGCCTCTGGAATTGCGAAAAAGTGGAAACACCCAATTAGCTTTTATTTTACAGCCTCGGCAATGCCATCTTCATGCATGAAAGACATTTTACAGGAGTCAATTACTGCGATGGAATGTCAAGACTTCACTGTTCTGGGCATAACAAGCGATCAAGGCAGCAATTTGCAAAAAGTATTCAAAGACATTGGCTGTACACCAACTAATCCTGTTGTTGAGTTTGTCGACGGGAAAAATTTCGTTTTCAAAGATCCCCCCATTTGATCAAAAATGCTCGCAACTTTCTCTACAATGGTGATTTGAGAATTCCTTCCCTACATTGTTCAGCTTCTTGGACGCATATTCAGAAGCTCTTTGAAAATGAGCAAAACAGAAGTATTAAATGGGTTCCCCGTTTATCGCATCATAATGTCTGCAATTCGAAGTTTTCACAAAAAAATGAAAATAAAACTTGCGACTCAAGTATTGTCTAATACAACATCTGCTGCCTTAGACTTTTATGTTGCAATAATTCCATTCCTTCATCATCAGCAGCATCCAGCATGTTCTGCAAGAAATTCAACGACTTATTTGATATATTGAATTCTCAATCTCCTGCTGACCGAGTCCCTCTTAGAAAACCCCTGACTTCATGTTCTCCTTCGATAAAAATCTTGCAGGATTACATCCCTTGGTTGAAGGAGTTGCAAGCGCTATATCCAAATCGGAAATGCTCCTTCATTGATGGGTGGATTCAGTCCATAAATGTTGTACTTATGTTGAGAGAAAAAATTCCGCGAGATGTTCTGCTATACATCTGTGTTTGCAATCTTTGTCAAGATGAATTAGAAAAATTCTTCGGAAAAATGCGCCAAAAGCAGAAGTTCCCTATTCCTCAAGATTTCATCAACTCTTACTGCAAAGTTTCAACAGCATCTTTTCTCACAGCGCCAATGAAGAGCAACGTTGAAGTGGGTGAAGACGGCGTAGACATGGATACGTGAAACATTATTGAAGAGGTATGCAAGCAGCTTATTTATTGCTAACCTATGTCCAGCGAGAAAGATTGCTGTTCAGAACCTTCGTAGATATTTCAAAGCCGCACACTTCTATATTGGAAATTAATATATGTGAAACGGTAGAGTTTATGAAACTCTCAACTAACAGGGTTGTATTCTCATCTTTTTTAGATTCCTGAGGCTGAGCCAGAGGACGTTCTTATTTCCTTTGAAGAAATTGAGGCAGCCTCAATTTTTTCAGAGCCTACGATTGCTGGAGGAATGTTCCAGTCCATGGAGGTGGATGAAGCCGTCACCTACTTCAGCGGTTACAGAGCTCATAAGGTCAATCAGTTCCACATCAAGTTGAAAGGTTCCTCTGAATCCTCTTGTGACGCTTGTTCTCAAATACTAACAAAGCAAGATCTGAACTTGCACATGTTCACTACCTTTAAAGAATATGTAGAATCGTGTGACCAGTCTCTCACCTACTGCAGCAAGGAGTTTATTGACCTGATTATTTTGTACGAGACAGTATTTTCGTATTGCTTTCACAAGTATCGGCACGTATCAGGATTTCGTAAACTAGTCTGTAAGTTCTTAGGCTTGTGTCAGCTTCACTGTAATTACTGCTGTGTTCAGGTCACCGACAAGTTAAAACAATTTTTTGCCGTGTGTAGAACGCTTCAATGCACAAGACACGTGAACAGACTTATGTCCTCCAAAAGTTCTACTGAAAAACTCAAGAAAATTGTCCATGAGTAATATTACCATCTGGTAGCAAGTTAGGTATATTTTTTGATTGACCTAAGTATATTTTATTGTTGATGTGTTAATTTTGTTCATAAGCTTATATCTCTTCAATACTTCTGAAGTGCGTCATGGTAGAAAGCTCATTTACTGTTACTAGCTCGTAATTTATCCAAATGATTGCTCTTCTTGCACTGCAGTGTCAACCGTGACAGTGCAAGCTTTCAACAGACACAGAGATTGGATTTAATGTCTCATATCTACATTTTTGTTTCTCAGCACACGCTTGTGCACATACTGAGAGTTTTATTTCTTTGCACTAAATCTGCATGCGTCGTTCATTGCTTTGTATCCATAAGCATTTTTACTCCGCTATTATTTAGCGTATACACTCACTACTGGTATGCTGTACCTGGAAAATGAAATGAAAAGCCATGCCGACGGCTCTGCTTAGGCTTCAGTTATTAGCTCACTTAGCCACCTTAGAACTGTAGTTCACTTCTGATGCTAGTTAATACTGTGTGTTGAGCCTCGTCCAGAAACTGATTCTTGTAAACCCTAATCCAAAGTGTGTGCGTGGCGGTCTTTTGGACTCCCTTTTCTCTATATTCTCCATTATTGTTTCGAAGCAACGTTCGCGTTCCTCAGGTGGATACAGTTATTATATCTATGGGACTTAGCGCTCCCAAGGGAAAAATGTGAGGTACTGTGCTGATAGTTAGGTAAGCCTTCTTTCTGTCGAAATAAAATGTTCGTAGTTTTGTCTAGGACCATCTTTTTTCGGTCCACTACTGTCCTGTTTTTCAATTCCCATAACTTTCTTCATCAACTTTTATCTTGTTTCATAACCTTCCTTACTGACTTTGCATTCGCACGGGATCCTGTGCCGGAACTCCCCTTGTACATAGATTCAGCGTTCCCTCAACTCCATACTATATGGTGCCTTCATCCTTCCTCACTTTGAACCGCTTTGTTGTGGTATGTGGTAAAGAGAGGCGAAAACTAATCTATAATCAATCAAGCAACGTACGCACGAATCATTCATCAACGAACGTAACATGAAAAACATTACTTTAACGTAAACTTCTTCCCATTGCTCCTACGTAACTATTTGGGCAATCTTTACGTATAATAAATATAAATAACATCCCTACATATTATCGGCATGTTTTTTATCGCTCAAATAACTTAATTTCTTCATTATCGAATTGTTTCGACTAGTATGAGAACCTGATGTTGAATGGTTTAAAAAGACCATGAACCCTTTCCGAAAACTTTTAATATATGGCACCAACGTTTTGTCACATTTAGCACCTTAGCCTAATCTAAATGCGCCTTAGTCTTTATATATGAATTGCAAATATGTACATAAATGCGCATTCACGTGTATGTATAGTGAATGAAATAAAAAAAGTGTTGTCAGTGTAACTGCAATTCTCTATTTTAACTTTCACTATCCTTACCACGCCCAGCAACGTTTATATGGAGCTTAAGCATGAAAATTAGACTAACAATCCAAACGAGTATCACGGTAAAGCCTGGATACGCAGCCAATTGAAAGCTTTGGCCGTGATGACGTCAGGGGTCAGTCGTGACTGCTGGCAGCTGATTGGTTGGCGTGCGTGCGTATATTTGTCTAGAGCGGGCTTGGGGTCCACCGTAGTTTTAAAGTTCTTATGTAAGTGTTCTGTGACGTTACCCACGCCTAAGGCGACTCAACTTAAGCACATCATAAAAATGTTGTGTTCAATATCATAGAGGCATAAAATATTAGATAAAAGTTAGTAGTTAGTATGAGCCTCCTTAACCACAACACACGTGTTCCAAAGAGAAGATGGTGGAAGACACCACTTAGTATGAAGTTGAAGGAACGGGGAATCCATACACCAAGTGCCTACCATACAAGATCATAGAAACAAAAACAGTTAGTTAAGAATTAAGTTTTTGAAATAATATAAAAGCAAATAAAAGTATTAGGTTCTGAAAAACAGGACAGTAATTAAGTGAAAAAAGATGGTCCGTAAAAAAAGAAACTCGTAGTTTCATTTCAACTACAGAAAGGCCTACCTAACCTTTAGTTCGGGACATCGCATCTTACTCCTGGAAGCTCTAATTACCTAAAAAGATCGATATCCTTTTATCTCCCTGAGGATTTAGAGACCTAAAAATATGGAATAAAGATGAAACGATGGACAATTCTGAATTTTATTATGTGACACTTGCAGTAACACAACTATTTACATACATTCTTGAAAAATAAGAAGTTTGCCCGAGAAAGTTCAAATTTTGGCCAAAATCCTGGAACTAAAAGCACTATTCAAGCTAAAAAAGAAAAACCATTGATATATTCTGATCATAAAAAGGAACAATGAACACAATTTATGACGGAGATATTTTCACAGGTAGGAGAGCTATCAAACAAATACACTCACTGCCGTGTTGGCAACTATAAAGTCGACATCTAAAATTCGGAAACTACTTATGTACATTTGTACCGCGTCACTTCGAGCATGGTCCACTTACCAGCACCGCAACTAAATTCGTAGATGTATAACATTGCTACCATCCTTGCGTTACTCCATCGATAGAACAGTATTTCTAACGAACGACCTAATATAATGGATTGCTGTAGAAATAATTCGCTGAACGAAGTTATGCTGGATTTATTTACACTAGTAGAATGACGCCATTTTGGAATTTTATCTCAATTCAAATTGCTAACGTCTCGTTTCAATCATTTTATTATCTTTATAAATTTCATAATTAAATACAAAACCGTCACATAACTTCTGCTGAACACGTAAGTAATTCAGCCGTATTTTCAATACAAGAAAAATGTTCGAAAGATTAATTTCCCCTTCAATCCTGTTTAGGCACTGTTAGGAAAGGATCACTCATTAGATCTCGGTACACATACCAGAACCACGTGAAGTGCCTTCTCATTCCTCTCGATTAACCCGAAACAAAAACAGCGAAGAGATTTCCGTGAGATGAAAATACGACAATCCCTACACAATGGCCAAGTGAATAGCGCTTAACAATAAAAACTAAACAACACCATCCTATAATTAGGATTACCACCACTGCAATTGTCTAACGAGGTAAGCAGAAATTATTTTATGTTCAATTATAAAATTTGACTTAAACTTTCATTCTCAATTTAGCGTCATGACATGTACACAAGTGGTATATTTTACCCTATGAGGCCGATTTTGAAAATCGAGCCATTAAGTAAAGTTAAAAATGAAGTTATTTATTATTTAAATCAATAAGAAGTTCATATCTTCAACGAAACCTCAAATCAAAAAGCTTACACTGCTATACCAAAAATTAAATTTTCTCCTAGGAAGGAACACAATATTCAGTGCCATACAACAAAAATGTGATATGAGGGAGGCCGAGCTTCCCTGACCAGCAAATAATGTTCTCAAGTGAGGAAGAAGGGAGGCACCATTAAGTATGAAACTAAAGAAACGGAGAATCCAGACACAGAAGAGTATTGCTTTACTCAAGTATAGAAACAGCATAAGTGAATTAGGTAAATAAGCTTCCCTAACCACAACAAAGGTGTTCCAGGGAGAGGAACTAGAAAGACATAATTTACTGTGGAATCTAGGGGACTGGACTGGTTCCCACACAAGACCCTCTGAACATATAAACAGAAGTTAGTCAAGTTTATGAAACAAGATAGAAATAGAACAAGAGAGGAGTAGGTGCTCAAAAACAGGAGAGTAATGAACCGAAAAAAAAGGTCCATGACAAAAGCCCTTCTATACTTCAACTAAAAGAAGACCTACCTAACCTTTACCTCGAGACCTCACATCTTCCTCCTGGAAGTCCTTATTCCCATAGAGACATTAGTTAAATCCGCTTGAGGAGAAAGCTAGATAGAAAAGTTCTTGAGACAAGATTAAAATCGAAGAAGAAAATATACGTGCTGAAAAAATACCACGATAACAAATCCACAACAAAACAAAAATCTGTTTTATTTTAAAAACAACACTACCTAACCTCCAGCTCGTGACCTCACATCTTCCTCTTGGAGGCGCGAATTCCCATGATCGAATAGTTGTATTCCAGCAAGGGGAATATCAAATCAATCATCACACAACGCATCGTTAGTCAAAAACAAAATAAAAAATATCAATTCAATAACGCAATAAAAGTGTGAAGTGTTTCTACTATTATTACTAGTATCGCAAATAATATTAAAGCTAATCAGATTTTAAACGTCTAATATTGTAATTTTAGACAAGATAAAAGTTGAAGAAGAAAGTAGTAGGTGCTGAAAAACAGGACAGCAGTGAACCGAAAAAAGGTGGTCCTAAACATAGCAAAAAATATTTTACTTAAAAAAAAAGAAGGCCTACCTAACTCTCAGCTCGGGCCTTCACATTTTCCCCCTAGGAGCGCTAATTCCCATGCCGTCTTTTGAAGCTCATACCATTCCAAGCTGACATGTAAAGCCGACAATTTCCCAAAGAATGAAAAATTAGAAAATCAGAAGAAAACAAAATCGCCAACAAAATTAGGTAGAGTAAGAAAGCTAATTTAACAACAAATGAGAGGAGCAGCGAAACGTGAACCGCACATTCAACCCTAATTGCAGACTTTCTTGGCTTCCATAACTTGCTTAACATATAGATCATTTTGCAAACCTAAATCTCGAAGGTATGCAGAAAACTCTTGGAGCTTAAAATTTTTACAGTTCTTCAGGGGGAACGTCGCTTCCTCAAATATACACAGACCAGAAAAACATATGGCCCACTTCAAGCGCAAGATAGGTGTAGACGAAGTCTCGCTCTCCCTTTAACGAGGCAACACAATAAAAGAGTACCACATCCTCAGAGAACTTCTCTCACCTTACTTAACCCATTCCAAGCGGCGTAACCATATACAGTACATCCCAAAAATGGGCAGTACGATCCCATTCAGCGATTATAGTCGCTGTGTGGGACCATGTTTATACCGCTACACATAAGCGACCATTTCGTCTGCTACACATAAGCGGTGGCTACAATATAAAGACTGCGTGCAAAAAAAAGTGTTGTCTGGCATCCTTTTTAGCTCCTCAGACAATTTTAAGCAAGTTGAACTATGAGTTCAGTGTCTTACTAAACAGCAATGTGAGTGGTGCGTGATTGCGCGGCAGGAGGGGTAGCAGACTTGCTCCTCTACCTGCTTCGCTATAATTTTCTAGCTCGTTTTCCCAGTTGTTTATAAATTTATTGACTTGCTGATATTTATTGTTTTCTAATAATAATAAATATTAGAAGAGACAATAATCTTCTCTAGTAATAATAAAAGCAACAATTTCATATCAAAACTCTTAAAGGCTTTTGTAAGCAAAATACTTCTTATACATTCTGTTCAAGCTTTCGACTTCGTAACTGAAAAATCAGTTATCATATTCAGATGTACCATTCCATCCGTGATCGTAAAAATACACATTTGCGGTTTATCAACATACTTATTATTTTTACGTCAGTACTCAAGTATAAAAAACGTCAGTACATATCAAAAATAAAAATTCAGCAAAAGTCTATACTTTAGAAAGTATTCAAATTGAATTTTATTTCTCTTATCATTTTTTATGTACGATTCTAAAGAAATTGTAATAAATATGCCGTTTTCATTCCTATATTTCAAAAATTAAGTCCAACTTCATCTTTTTAAGCATCAGAAACTACATATAGTCACCAGCACATTCCTTCCATTTAGCGGCGAGACCATATATGGCGTGGAGAAGCGACTGTCGTGAACCGCGACAGTTGCCATATATAGATCATTTCAATGCTCTCCGGAAGATACCCTGCTGCTTGGAATGGGTTAAGGTAAAAAATAAACCAACATCGCAACTTAACTGCCAGTTTGTAGCTTATAACTTAGTTGAGCAAACGGACACTTACGACGCAATGCTCAACATTTGACCTTTAGAAAATATATAGAATAAAAACAAAACTTCCAGCATTATGACTGGACACTAGCTACCCCGAGCATAATTTAATTGATTGATAGTTTATTGATTTATAAGTTTCAGACTCCCTTACTAAAACGATGTTCAAAAGAGAGAAGAATAAAAACCCCATTTAGTATGAAATTAAGAAAACGCAGAATCTATGCCCAAGGTGTTTCCGCAGAGGATCCCCTGCGCACAGGAACAGTGAGTTGAGAAGCAAGGTTTAAAATCAAGATGAAAGTTGAAGAAAGTCTGCGGTGCTGAAAAACAGGTAGCAGTGAAAACAGAAAAGATGGTCCATAAATAATAAATAAAATCGCACTTCATTACAACAAAAAAGAAGGCCTACCTAACTCGACTCGAGACCTCACATTTTTCTCCTAGAAGTGCTAATTCCTATAGATACAATAGCTCTCCCCTGAGGTGTCGAACATACGGCAATGACCGGCTGATTTTGCTAATACCTAAACAGTATTTCGGTTCAAAACAAGGATGCTCGTGCAGATATGTTTACAAAATTATCTTTGAAATCAGAAAAAAACGGAAGTTAAAACACCCATGTACAAAATTAGCCAATTTTTAGGGTTATATACGTACATAGAGATAGCTGAAGACGCCTATTCAAAAATATTATTTTCCAGATGCATGCAATGACGATTTCAGACTGCTCGCGGACGCAATAAAAGCTGATCGTAAACGGCATAAATCCACAAAATTGGAGGACACTATATGAATTATTTCGTCCAAGGGCAATTTTTGCTCAAGTTAAAGAAAAACTAGCACACAAAAGAAGCTAAAAAGAATGAAAGAGGATAATCAGATGCAAGAGGCTGAGAGTGGTGAAGAGTCGGTCATGACAATAGCACGACGCATCAAGTCATGTATTACTATACCAGAGAGGTTTAAGGTACTAAAGGCGGATTGTTCGAATGAACAAAATATGTAGGCTGACACTATTCGGAGATTTTTGCCCCCGAGTGTTTCTTTGGAACTGATAAGCTCGGTTAGAGACTTTATTGCCATAATCCATACTCGTGGAATAGTTGCCTGAAATTAAATTCCATAGCATCGAAAGATAACTGCATAAATGATCAAGCTAAGCTGAACAATATTTTCAAAGCAACCGTCCAGTTGCTGTCATGGTCGACAAATTCAACAGGGAGATCAACAGTTTCAAGTTACAAATTCGTTTACAATCTACTCTTCGGTACAAATCATGACCTTAGGAATTGATTCACTCTTTAATACGAGAGAAGGAGCATTCGCATCCAAAATTCAATCAAGATTAACACAGAACTGTAGCTCTTTCGATTTCAAAGTAGGAGTTAAAGAGTGGAGTCTATAAAAAAGGCAGGTTAGCCTATCAGTCACACGCAATTTTATTTTCATGATTTTTGTGCACAATTTTTATCATGACCATTAAAGAATACCAGTCTCTCTTTCAACATTTTCTCTCTTTTGCTGATTGATTTTTTGCTTGGTACCAGTATCACACGTAACTAAGCTTTGATTAGATTATGAATTAGTTTAAGCCTCCTTAATCACAACTAAGTTATTCAAAGGGAGGAAGGATGAAGGCAACTTTTAGTATGGAATTGAGGGAACGCAGAATTTATGCATAAGGTATGTTCCTACACAAGATTCTCTGCGCATAAAAACAGTAAGTTAGGATTGTAGGTCATGAAAATTAAAGTTGAAAGAGAAACTAATATATGCTTAAAATCAGGAGAGCATTGAACCGAAAACAGATGGTCCATAACAAACAAAACTATTCTATGTCAACAATAAGAGGCATATGTAACTCTCAACTCGGGACCATATATTTTCTCCATGGTAGTGTTAATTCCCGTAGATGCAATAGCTGTACCCCCCTGAGGAGGCTTACGCTGCAGTTTAGTTTATTAATTAGTTTAAGCGTTCCTATCCGCCACAAAGGCGATCCAAAGAGAGGAAGCAGGAAGGTACCATTCAGTATGGAGTTAAGGGAAAACGGAATCTATGCAGATAGGACATAGAAACATTAAGTTGAAAAAGAAGATTATGAAACAAGATCAAAGTCGAAGAAGAAAGTAGTAGGTGCTGAAAAACAGGACAGCAGTGAACCAAGAAAAAGATGGTCCTGAACATAGGAAAAACCATTTTATTTCAATGAAAAGAAGGCCTACCTAACTCTCAGCTCAGGCCCTCACATTTTCCCATGGGAGTGCTAATTCCCATAGATAAAATAGTTGCATCCCCCTAAGAGACTTACACTGCATATTCATATTAAATTTCAAGGCATCATTTACTAGCACATTCAATGTCAACTTGAAAATTAGAGTAGCGGATATCTGAAATGTGCAAACGAGGACATCCTGAATCATCATCAAATTTTCCGACTTAGGATTACTCCCTGGCGTTTGGGAACATCAGTGAAGGACGGCGTAAGATGTCATTTCAAAATTAATGTCGTAAGCGACCAGGATGATTGCCTCATTTATATTCACAGTAGTTGGAACTTAGAAGGTTCTAACATGCCAGAGGAGAGGTTGAGTTAGTGGAGGTTGACTGGAGATAAATTTAGATTTCGCTTATGGTATGTATTCCTTAGAGTTCTGACAAAATTCAAGACCAGATGGAATGAAATGTCAAAGTGAGTGCAATAATCGTTAGAGGTTTGGTTGAACTTCAGCTTTTGAAAAAGGTGTGAAAATAGGGCCGCTGCATCTAGGCAGAAGTGATTCATTCGTTATTATTCATTTTTAAAATTCTATAATTTAATGATTAATCAAGAAGTGTTATTCCCAAAACAAAGAAAATTCAACTGCAATTTCCTCCAAAAAATGGTAACCATCATTGATCAACACAGCAATCTTCTGAGTAATCAAACAAGGAATTCCAAATGTCACACCTTGTAGGCGCATTGTAAGCAGCTGGTAAAACTGACCACCGTGACAAACTAGAATTGTTTTAAAGGGAGAAAAAAACAAACACTCGAGCATGTACATCAGTGTTCTGTACACATGCATGAGTGAATGCTATAAGGGACATAGATGGCGTTTAAGCAAGAAAAGGACTAGAAAACTAAACTCACGACAGGTTACAGTAAAAATCATGGAAGAAGCTAGTGATCCCACTGACGAGCACTGGTACGTTCTCGCGTCTAAGAGAACAGCACCGACACTATCAGCATCCCTCTTCGAAAGCACCTCGGGTATTCCACAGGTCACGTGCTCAAGATCCATTAAAGGAGCATTTCATTCCTCAAATATGCAATGTACTTGGCTAAGCCTCAGATATCCTTCACATCGGATTTATTTATTTCATATTTACTGGTTGAAGGCTTAACCTCCACGTTCATTTAATTAAGCAATTATCACAGAAAATCTCAAAGAACCTTAAGCTCAAGTGACATTACGAGGGTGCAAAATTTTGGTTTCTCTGTTGGCACAGATCGTTGCGCTAGCAGAAGGCTCTAAAATTTCAACAAGATGAAACGTAAAATAAGAATGGCAAAAAAAACGATGACACTCGTGCACGAAGTCCGTTATACGGCACGCTGGCATTCTTCAAGAGATTAAAAAAATGAAGAACGAGAGATAGAAGGAAGTATAAAACGAAGGTGTGCCTACCTACAAATTCAAGCACACCAAACTAGGATAGTTAGTCAATGAGGAACAGCACAAGGCCCCGGAACCTTACATCTGCCGGAGGAGCGCTGCGGCACCAAGGTGCGCTGGAGGACAATCCTCTCTACCTGGATGATGCCCAGATAGAGAGGAGGTGCTCCGAGAAGAAAAACGTTTTGCATTGGATTTTGTGACAAAAAGTTTATTATTTAACATAAAAATTTTCTCACCACAATATTCTTATATTTTTTGCTCTTGATAAATCACTAATGCATTCTGGTTAAGGTTTGGATACAATTTTTTGATTGATCATAAGAAAATTTTAGTCTCCCTTACCACAACAAAGATGTTCAAAGAGAGGAAGGATGAAGGCACCATTTAGCATGGAGTTAAGGAAACGTGGAATCTATGCACAAGGTTCACACAAACAGTAAAATGAGAAAAAATTTCATGAAACAAGATAAAAATTAAAGAAGAAGGTAGTAGGTGCTGAAACACTGGGCAGCAGTGAACCGAAAATAAGAGATCCGTAACAAAACCAAAAATTTATTTCTTTTCAACAAAAAAAGGGCAATCTAACCTTTAGCTCGGGACCTCACATAATCTCCCTGCTAGCGCTAATTCCCATAGATACAATAGTTGTATCTTCCTGGGGTTATTTTCAAGTTTTGTTGTGTCTAAAGCTAGGTAACACTTCACGCCTTAATATCCGCCCATTTTAACGAGGTCATGCTTCAAAAGTAGCACAAAACAATACTTCAAACTTCCTCACTCGTTGCAAAAAAAAAAAAAACTATATTTGAAGCACCAGCTCCTATAACCAAAAGAAATGTAAAATAAAAACACTGCACCCGATAAGACGAAATACAAGCAGGAAAATATTTAAACAAGGTGTTAATCAAATTGCAAAGAGCAAATGAACTGCAAGCTGAAACATAGAAACACAGACATTCCTCGTAGAAGGTCCCTCAAAACAAACTTCAGCAAGCTTGCTGGATGGCGCAAATTGCACGCAAAGGGACTTCAGTCCTGAAGTACATTGAGTGCACAGCGCTCGTGCTGAGCTAGGGATGGCTAAACCATCATTAAAATAAATGTCTACAGCTGTGGCACACTCACAAATGCCAAAAAAAGTCTTACTCTACCTGATAGATGTTGTCTATTGCAGCACAGCAAGACCCCTTCCATTTTCATTTAGTAAAGGGTGTGAAAGCTGGAATATACCATAATTTTGTGATAACAGTTGAAACAAATATTTCGAATGCATGTAAATCAACGAAAAAAGAACGCACGGCTATAGATGCAAACAATAAAATTTAGAGCTGACAGACATGACGGAAGTTGGACAACTCAGTAATGAAGCAAAAAAATTAACATAATTTCAGAAATCTCATTCATTTCAATAAATGATTAGATAAAAGTTTTTTCAACATTACTGTGGGAAATAAAACATAATTTTTCACGTTTTCTCTACCACATTTGAGGCTCAAACAATCAGCGCTGATGTAAAAATTCAAACATCAAAGTAAATAATACAGAAACAAGAGAACGCGAATTTTCAGGGCATTTTTAGTCACGATGGATTCATGTCAATTATGTATAAAATTAAACGTTGCACATCTATATAAACAATTTTGAATACCACAAGAATAATCTGAGAACAACGTAAGCGGCAGCACCTTACGAACAGAACTAATTTAAACTGAAATAATAGCAGGCAGAAATATCTTAAGAATAATTGCAAACTTAAAATCAATTGTTTAAAAATATTCTGCGACATAAGCTGCCCCGATGCACGTAAAACATCAAACGCACAAAGGGATGGAGGCAGTCTCCACTCCAACGTAGATCGCCATCAGCCGACAAAATCATACCCAGTCGAAACAGTAACCTGGAACAGGAGAGGTATATTAATGCAAAACACTACATGAGCTTAATATAACGTCTAACACCTTGACACCAGGAATTGTGATCATTGCTAGACGAAAATTTTCAGTGACCATATTCAGTTTAGAAATTGAAGAATAATCCAAAATGCGCGGGTCAGAAAAACAGTAAAGTTCATTAAAGAATAATGCTTTACTGGATGCAGAGTTCTGGGGAACTGATTAGATTATAACTTGCTTTAGCCTCCCTTGCCACAAGATCCCAGCATCTAAAAATGACAAGTTAAGAAAGAAGTTAATGGAACAAGAAAAAAAATTGAAGAACATAGATCTACAGAAAAACAGGACCAGCAAACCCAAGTAAAATGCTTCATAACAAAAAATCTACTTCATATAAAAAAAAGAAGGCCTAACTATCAGCTCGAGGTCTCATATTCGGAGGCCTCGAGTGGTCATTCCCGTACATGTAATAGTCATGTCCCCTAGAAGGGTATGAGGAACTTGATAAAATACTTTCATTGATATACATATACACACATACATATATATATATATATAGTGCTCCGACACAAATATTTGCAAAACTTAATTTTTTGTGTATTTCCAAGACTTCACAAGTTCTGGGTTAGGGTAAAGATTACAAAGGGTTGGTTCAGAGAACATTTATTCAACAGAATATAATAACCAAGAAGAAAAAATCAAATGGTCAACTTATTACATCACTCAAACAAAAAATACTAGCGACAAAGTATTTGGCAATAACAAAAACAAAAAAAAACAAATCTAGTATTTAGTTGCATAGCCATTATCTGCAATTACAGCATGGAGACGGTTGTTGTAGTTTGAAACTAGCTTCTGACATTTTTTTGATGGAATCTTGTTTCATTCTCAACGCAGATTGTCTTTAATTTTGCAATATTTTGGGTGCTTCTTTTCTGCACTGCAGATTTCAGTATTTTCCACTAATTTTCCATGGGTGTATGTCAAGAGACGGGCTGGGCCATAGGATAGCATTTATTTTCTAGTAGCAAACCATTCTTTTGTTAACTTGGCAGTGTGCTTTGGTTCTTTGTCTTGCTGGAAGATCCACTGGCGCCGGCCGAAGAATTTTCATGCGTTTGGTATCAGCTTGTGTTCCAGTATCTGTCAGTATATGGAACTATCTATTTTACCAACGAAGATGTGGAGTTCCCCTACACACCCTGAAAAGTGAAACAGCCCCAAACCATGACATTGCCTTCTTCCTGACAGTAGGGAGGATGTCCTTAGGATTACAGGCAGTCCCTGGTCTCCTCCAAACGTGACGGAAATCATTTCGGCCGAAGAGCTCAATTTTCCTTTCGTCAGACCAAATCACTCCTTCCCAAAATTTACAACCTTTGTCAAGATGGCCTTTGGCAAACTTCAAACGGTTCTTCACGTGTTTAGCTGTGAGAAAAGGAGTCCTATGAGGAGTGAAGGCCCGTAGCCCACTACGGTGCCACGCAATTCTCCACTGTTTTTCGACTGACTCCCACTCCATGAAACTCAAGTTCTTGTTGCAGATCTTTATGGGTTGTTATGGGTTCATTAGTCAGCGATCCTTGATCCTGCAAGCAGATCCGGCTCTTGGCAAATTAGAGATTGCATCTATCGCTTGAAATTTCCAAATAGTAACATCAATAGTTGACTGTGAAAATTTAATACTTTCAGCGATTTGCCTGTATATCAATCATTCATTACAAAGTCCAACTATTTGCTTTTGTATTACTTTTGGAACTTCTTTGACTTTCAGCATTATTATCACTGATGTCCGCTTTCATGGATATCTTGAAGATAAATGATTGTTCTGATCATACTTGTTTGACTTCAAATGTTCTTCCAAGAGTTTCTAGAAACCTTCAAATGTAATGCAATAAGATACTTAAATTGTACAAGAAAATACACAGGATTATTTATTTTGGCCTAGTACTTTTGTCCTTGTCATTTCTCGTTCAGTGAATTTTTTTATTGGTTTTTGTCCAGTATGTTTTGCTGTTTTGTTTGATAAATAAATGCTAGCTGAACCTTAACCTAAAGGGTTAAGTATCAATACCCCAACCCAGAACTTGAAGTCTTTGTAATACACAAAAAATCAAGTTGTGCAAATACTTGTGTTCAGGCACTGTACATAAACACACATACATATACACACAATATACTAGGGTAATTAAAAAAAACACGCAGAATTCCCACATGACCCAAGTGGCAACAAGACTCTGAAGGAGTTGTGCTTGTAGACTTTTTAGAAGGTAAAAAAAAAAACTGTCACATGAGCCTATTATGTGTTAGTTTTGAGAAAATTGAGAGCAGAATTAGCTATTTACATCATGGAATCTGCTTCTATAACAACAACGCCTAGCGCATTCTTCACACGTTACAAAAGAAGTTTTAAGAGTAGTTCGATGGAATTGTTGCCACACCCATTTTATAGCCCAGACCTAGCCCCATCAGATTTTTTTATTACCAACACTCAAAGAACAGTTGAAAAGTGTCAATTTGAATAGATCTGGTGAATCAAAACAAGGAGCAAAAACATGGCTCATGAAGGGGTCTTCAGATTTCTTCTAAAATTATCTTAAAGTTTGAAAGCACCACCTGGAAAAGTGCATCAACTTTGAAGGAGATTATAATGAAAAATAGATCCATTGTATAGAAAAATTAACAGAATTAGAAAAGTCTGAGTATTTTTTGAAAGCCCCCTTGATAACATATTCACATACATACAGGGATTAGACAAAATAATGAAAACACCTTGGAAAATGACCAAAATATATATCAATATTGCTTAGGACCACCTTTTGAGGCAATTACAGCCTCAATTCTTTGAAGTTTTGGTTCATACAAATTGTGAATTGATTCCAAAAGAATTTTACCCCATTCTCCAGTTGAAACACACTCCAGTTACTTCAGAAACAATGGTGGTGGAAATCAACTTCTTACTTGGATCTCTAAAACCGACCATCAATGCACAATAATATTAAGGTCTGGAGATTGCAATGGCCAGGTGAGATGCTCAACTTCATTAAAATGTTCTTTGTGCCATTCAATAACAATTCTAGCTGTGTGGATTGGGGCCTCATTATTTTCAAATATGGGGTTCCTCTCTGGTAATGGTGCTTGAACCATTGGATGAACTAAAGATGTGACTCAAAAAAATAACTGTGCTTTTTTGTAAAAAAAACATTGTTTTTTAAAAAAACTATAGCAAAAAATAAATTTTTTTTTAATATTTTGTATTTTTAATATTTTGTTTTTTTAATATTTTGTTTAAAAATAACTCAATAAGGAAAAGAACCACATTAGAGTAATTGTTTCCATATCAGATTATGAAATAGAGCAGCATACCCTTTAATTCATGCTTTTCAATGGTTGTAGGACTTTTTCATTTTCTGTGATTTGATGTTTTGATATTTCATTCATTTTACAATGCACGTGTATCACCTTCAACTCCCAAACAATTGTTTTACTAGATTAGATTAGATTATTAGTTAGTTTAAGATTCCCTCTCCGCAACAAATGCAATCCAAAAAGAGGAAGAAGGAAGGCACCATTTAGTATGGAGTTAAGGGAACGCGGTATCTATGCAGAAAGGGCGTAGAAACAGTAAGTTGAGAAAAAAGTTAATGAAACAAGATCAAAGTTGAAGAAGAAAGTTGTAGGTGCTGAAAAATAGGACAGCTGTGAACCAAAAATATGGTGCTTAACATAACAAAAACATTTTATTTCAACAAAAAGGAAGGCCTATTTAACTCGAAGCTTGAGCCATCACATTTTCCCCCTGGGAGTGCTAATTCCCATTGATACAATTGTTGTATCCCCCTGAGGGGAATGTGTTTTACTAATAGATCTTTGATAGCGCTCATAGATAAGCATTTTCTGCCAATTTGATGTAGTGTCTAGAATTTATATTGTAAGAGATCTGACTGAAATTTGGCAACACTAAGTTGTTTACTTCGTTGTTATTCTCAGTACCCAGCACATGTCCCTGTTGTGGTGTAGCCTTTCCAGTATTGAGAGTGACTCTGAGGGAAAGCATCAATGCCAGACAGAAAGAAGGCTCCAGTTGCAAAATTATTCAAAGATTTCCCTAGTGATAGGAAAGTGGCAAAAGTGAAATGCCTATTTTGCTCGACAGGTGGATGCAAGGCAGGAAATTTATGATATTGCAAAACAACTGCCAGATATGGATGCAACCCAAATTGTGGCTGGGTTGGCAAATTACAGTTCCAAAACAAATTTGTTTGTAAAGTCATTTATTTGGCGTACTGGACACAAGACTAGTTGGTGGAACAGGATCTGTTGCGCAAGTCAGCCGAGCCGTGTTGTCTCAAATATCCTGCAACCAGCCCCCTCCAATGTGTCTGTTGAGCAATTCTTTAGCAAACATGCCTTGGTACATTCTGCAAGAAATCGTTTAACCACAGGCACAGACAGAACTGCACCGCTGGTGTTTATTGGGCAAAACTTGGCACTGGGTAACATGGACGATACCCATGAATGTCCTGACCATGTACCTCCTGCCACTTATCCACTACTACAACCACAGCCATCAACCAGCACCAGCAGTGATTCAACTGCTTCAATCAACATTCCTACTTTCCAGCTCGAGTGGAACGACTTAGAAACGGAAGATTCTGAAGACCCAATTAATGAACCGCCCAGCCCTGGCAGCCAGTCCCAGATTTCCATATCTGATATGGAAGAGGGTACTTGTGTGTGATCAGTCACCACTTGTTTAGGGGGAAAACAGTGAAGAAGGTATTTGTTTTTATAAATATTGAATTCATGTTCTGGACAGTATGAATGGATTTTTCATGTGAGAAAGTATCCTTGATGATTTATATTTATTTTTAAAGCAATTTTTCTACTTTCCACATGTATATATATATATATGTATAATGAATCTCCGGGAACTTCCTCTCCAGTTCTTGGAAGGTCCCAGAGATTCATTTTGGCCTGAAACAAAACAAAAATTGAAAATAGTAAAAATTAATAGTAAATGAATTGAGCTAACCTAACTTAATCAATCCTTAACATCAAAGGGAAACCATACATTTGAAGTGGCGGCAGATAACCCACAAGTACCTAGAGAAGTTTAAGAGGAACAGCAGGAGCCACAGAACTTAGATTGATAAGAGTCAAAATTCAGAGCTTACTATTCTACTGTCTGATTTTCATATACTTAAATTTGGGTGTGCAAATAAAACAAAAACAAAAAAATGAAAGCAGGTTTTTTCACAAAAAACAACAATCAAAAAAGTTCTTTTGCATCACTAGGATGAACTTGGTCGCCAAAAAATATTAAATAATCTTGGCTGTTAATTCTTCCATGAAGGGAAATAATTGGCCTGGCAGATTTTCAAGAAATAGAACCTCAGATCACCACAGAACCCCTGCCATGTTCAACGGTTGGAAGAAGGCAGTCTGGATTAAAGGATTCTTTCGGCTGTGTCCAAACGTACACTCGGCCGGAGGTCAGAAATAAGGTAAACAATGATTTGTCAGATAAAATACGGTTCTTTCACTGCTTGTCGGACCGATTCTTGTGGTTTCTACACCACTCTAAACGCTTTGAAACATTTGTTTTTGAGAGCAGAGGCTTTCTAATTGCAACTCTTCTGTGGAATCCAGAATTGTGCAGCTCCCGACAAACAGTTCAAGTGGAAACTGGGTTTTATAGGTGTTCATTGAGCTCTTTAGTGATTTTAGAGCCATGGTCTTGCGATCCTCTCCAGCATTTCGATTTAGAGTCTGATGGTCTCTCTCAGACTTCACCTTTCGGCCGGACTTGTGCTTTGCTGAGGACGTTTTTATTCTCTTTCTAAGGAAGTCATTACTATTGAGACAGTAACTTTTGAAACGCTAAACATTCGGGCAGTTTCTGTTACACTAACGCCTGCCATACAAGCACCAACAATTTGGCATCTCCATTATTTTTCCAATCCCAGTGAAAATCAAACAAAGAATTTTTTATACAGAATTTTTGCAAATACGTGGGGAAAAAAGTATTTGGACACTTTTATTCTTCTAGTAGAATTCCCCAAGTTTTGTTGTTAGAAAAATCATTGCCTATGCACCTTTCTTGAATCAACTGGAAAACACACTCAGAGGTTACATTAGGTTATCAGTGTGACTGCCTGTCATTTTTTGCACGAGACCTCGGTGTGATAACATTGTAATATGCCCAAGCAAAACGGGCTCAGAATGCACTTGAGAGGGAATAATTTCTAGTTTAAAAAGCACTAAAGCTATAGAAGTATACCACGAACCATATTGTTTCTGTTAGTACAGTTGGTTTGACTGTGAAGAAGCAGCAAGAGACGGTGACAAACATGACGAGATTGGGAGCTTCTCTAAAAAATTTTAAAATGAGTTTAGGAAAGATGTTACGTGCAGTTAAGACTCTTTGTCACTCAAAAAATGCTGTTACAGACCTTAGCATGGACGGCACAAACGTTTGCAAGAAAACAATAAATAACTAAGTCTACAGACAGGATCTACAGCCCTTTGTAGAAGAAGAGGCGCTTGAAATCAAGAATGCATTTTATAGTCAGCACAAAGTCTGTTCCAACACAAGACCCTCTCAGCACAGGAACAATAAGAAGTTCATGGAACAAGAAAAAAATTGGAGAAAGTCTGAAGTGCTGAAGAACGGGGTAGCAATGAACCAAAAAAAGACGGTCCTCACAAAATAAAGGCCCTATTCTATTCCAACAACAAGAAAGTCCACTGAACTTTTATCAAACGACCCCACACTTCCCCTTGAGAGTGCTAATTTCCACAGATAGAATAGTTGTCTCTGGAAAAGGTTCGAGTCAAGGGATTGATAACTATAATTCATACTCTGTCATGTACAATGTACAAAACTATAATGATTCATCAGAGATGACGGCATGCTAATCGTTAGAAAGTTTATTAAAGAACATTTATTAAGAGAAAACCCTTTGATTTGCTTGGTTACCAATAGCAAACTAATTTCCATAAATCATCAGTCTACCAATATCTAAAAGAATATATTTCAAATTTAGGCACATTTATTTCAGATGTTTCTTCCGTTCTCTTTACTTGTGTTAAAATGGTGACCACTGGCCTTTTCAGCTCTATGTACTGCTTTGAAGTGGTTTCGGGGGTATTCTATGTCCTTGAAGGCTCAAAGTCTTTGCTTTTCCAACAGGCCGTTGTTGCTATCAAGTTATACAGTATGCAGAGTTCTATGCAGCAAGGCTGCTGAGTAAGCAAGTTGCAGTCGTTGAAGCTTTTCTTTCTTTCAATTGTTCTTCTCTCACAGTTCAAGATAGGGCAGCATTGCAGCTGTGCATCTCAAAAATAATAGGTTGGCAATGGTAATTTTCAAATATTACACAGATCAGGAAGATATGCTCCATAAATCTTCCAAAGACCAATTTATTTTCTGTTGCACACATTATTAATTTTTTACATCCATGGTTTACCTTGCGTTTTCACTCAATTGAGCAATAATTACAGAGAAATCCAGTCAAATTGAAGATTAAGTACCTTCAGAGAAGAGCAGATCTTTTTGGTGTTTAGGGTGGCACAGCTCACTAGACTGACAAAAGAAAGCTAAGGCCTCTCAACCGACAAGAAAAAAACAAATAAGAATGATAACGATTGAAGAAAACAGTTGAGCATGATGCTGGTTGCACAATATGTCGGCTCCAAAATGAAACAGAATGGAAGAGAAGGCCTACATAAACAAATAAACAAATCAAACAAATCTGGAGATTCATTGAAATGGAAACCAAATTCTTTTGTCTATTATTTTGTTCTTATTCAAAAAGATTCTATATTTCCATAAATAAAAATACTACTGATGGTGATCTTTAGGCCCTTTTGTGTATCAAACAACAATAACTAATATCGCACTTCTAAAGCGATCCTCCACCGAAAAGAGGGAAACCTCCAGAAGCAGTTCTACCACGTTTGTTGCAAATATTTCAGTTTACAGGATGAAAGTCCCAAACTGTACAAAGCAAAAAAGATTTCTCATTCAAAAACAAGGATGCGTTACAAATTTTAGAACACTCGGTCACAGATGGAAAATCATTATCTTGAATAGAAACACCATTTCACACTTCATTTTTCAACATCTTTGAAGCAAAGATTGTACACAGAGATTTAAGGCCATTTTAAGTACTCCTAGAAAGACATTGGATTCAAGCCTTGAACTATTTACAATTACACAATTAACTTGACTCCCGCATATACAAGAGTTACATAGAACAAGCAATCCAGAACCAGAGGTAAAAAAATTCAATAAAGGGAAGAAGAACATAGAAGCTTGCAGATTATATAAACTGATGAAACCAACTCAGTATATGAAACATATTCCCACTCCCGGTGGCTAGGTGCGTACACAGCTACAGAAACTAGCGCTCTGTGATTCACGGTTAGAGCACCCAATTCAAAGGAGGCCGCACTGATCTTGTACTCTGAGTGGGAGCAAAATTATTATTCTTATTGCTATTTAAGGTCCTTCAAGACTCCCTAGCCCCAAAAAGGCGTTGTCAAGAAAGCAAAGAGAAGGGACCATTAACCCATTCCAAGCGGCAGGGTATATACCGGAGTGCACAAATTTTGAAATGATCTATATGTAGTAGCTGTTGCTGTTCACTACAGTCACTTCTCCACGCTATAAATAGTCACACCGTTAAAATGAAAGGAATGTGCTTGTGACTATATATAGTGTCTGCTGCTTAATAAGATCAAGTTGGATTTATTTTTTGAAATATAAGAATGTAAATGGCATATTTATTACAGTTTATATGAAATCATACATAAAAAAGATGGAGGAATAAATTTCAATTTGAATAATTTCCCTAGTATAGACTTGCATTGGGGTTTTATTTTTGATGCGTCACTAGACTACTGACGTAAAAATTATAGGTATGTGGATAAGCCGCAAATCTGTGTTTTTATGATCACAGATGGAATGGTAAATCTGAATATAATAACTGATTTCCTGATTTCTCAGATACAAAGTCAAAAGCTTGAAAAGAATGCTTTATTTTGCTAATAAAAGCATGTAAGATTTCATAATTGAAATTATTACTTTTATTATTATTATCATTATTACAGAATATTATTGTTATTAGAGGACAATAAATAACAACAAATCAAATTTCAACACAACTCTGAAACCAGCAAGAAAATGCAAGCAAAGCAGGTAGAGGAGCAAGTCTGCTATCTCTCCTGCCGCGCAATCACGCACCATTCATATTGCTGTTTAGTAAGACACTGAACTCATAATTCAACTTCCTCAAAATCGTCCGAAGAGCTAAAAAGGACACCAGACAACACTTTTTTGCACGTAGTCTTTATATTGTAGCCACCGCTTATGTGTAGCAGATGGAATGAAAGTTGTTTTACAATTCTACATTAATGGCAGTATGCATCCATTCAAAAATTCATATTCAAAGGCAATTTCATGTTGCACATACACATACTAATGAAGCACATCTTTTACTTGGCAATAACGCAAATTTATTAAAAATTTAAAAGCGAAGAATAAAATTCTAACCATTTTGAAAATTTCGGGATAAATCCCATCATCAGCTGAAAAAACACACATGAAAGTAAATTTGATTAGTTATTATTATATATGTCGTTTTACCACCAAAGACGCTACAAAGACGTTTCATCGGTGAATTCGATGTTCCCTAGTTCATCATTTCGGTACCTAAAGCAAATATCATTCCTATCATTGCCGTGTGGCGGCATAGTTGTAGTTTTCAGGTATAGTACGTTTAATTTTAGTGCTGGCATGGTGTGTCGTTCAGCTCGCCTGGACCAGGCAGAAAGCCATCACCAGGCGCTGTCTTGCAAGTCAGCTCCTTACACAAACTATCAAGGTTGGAATATTTTCTATCTAGTTTCAGGTCTGGTTAGGGTTGAGTTTTATTTGTGGTAGCTGGTACCCCTATTTGGGGGAATTTGATTAGTTATAGAAACCAACGGTTTATGAGACTATAATAAATTAGATAGAAATACACTGTAGGAAGGAACTAGACATATCATTTAGTTTTAGTACTGGTCTACACTTTAAAATATGCAGACTCTAAAATACGTACATCAGTGAAATTTAACCCCTGCCCTATGATTGAAAAATTTTCGTTTGAGATTATTGAAACGAAGTTGTCTGTGTGAACACGGATTGCAGAATGGGGTTGTTGTCCTAGCCTTGATCCTGTGCGGTAGCCTTGATTTTAATGACGCAAACATTTTTAACATGGCTTCTTTTGACATTGAAAGCCTTTTTACCAATATTTCACTTGTAGAAACTATTGATATTTGTCTTTCTAAGTTATTCACAGGTGGTTCTGGTGGGATTTTGGGGCTAATGAGGTCATATTGTAAGTCCCTTTTAGAATTGGCTGTTCTTTATTTTTTTTCCGTTTGATGGTCATCTTTTCCGTCAGCTGGAGGGTTTGGGAATGGAGTTGCCGCTAGGGCCTACTTTTGCTAACATCTTCATGTGTAATTACGAGAAAATTTGGTTAGACGACTGTCCTGTTGATTTTAAACCAGTGTTTTATAAAAGGTACGTCAATGACACTTTTTTGCTTTTCAAAGAACAAGCTCATGCATCTCAATTCCTTGATTATTTGAATTCTAAGCACAGTTCAATCAAATTTGCGATGGAGGGTGAGAACAACAATATTCCTTTCTTTGATTGTTTGGTCAGCAGAGTGAATGGCAGATTTCAAACATCCGTTTATAAAAAAACAACGTTTTCCAAACTAGGTTTGAGTTTTTTTAGTTTTTGTACCTTTAAATTTAAATTGAATAGCATCAAGACGCTTTTAAACCGTGCCTTCTTGATTTCACCCAATTTTAATGTCATGCATTTTGAGTTTGAAACTCTCAAAATTTTTTTCGTTAACAATGGATATCCAGTTACTTTATTCGAGTCCCAGTTGAAGCAGTTTTTGTCCAAAAAGCTTAATGGTCATCCAACCACCGATGACCCTAATTACAAACTTTATATTTCTCTTCCATATTTTGGTGCTCAATCTGAGAAACTATAAGAAGAGCTAAAATCTCTTGTGGTTAAATATTTCAAAATTAATTGACATGCTATTTTTGTGAACAATTTTACTATTAGATCATTTTTCTGTTTCAAGGAGAAACATCCCATTGCAATGCGATCCTCAGTTATTTATGAATATTGTTGTGCACAGTGTGCATCCAGGTACATCGGTTGCACCGGTTGTACCCTAGGACAGAGGATCGCTGAGCATAGGGGAGTCAGCTACCGCACAGGATCTAGGCTAGGACAGCCACCCCATTCTGCAATCCGTGTTCACGCAGACAACTGCAATTCAATAATCTCCCACAATAATTTTTCAATCATAGGGCAGGGGTCAAATTTCACTGATGTACATATTTCCGAGTCTCTGCATATTTTATAGGGTAGACCAGCACTAAATAATATGTCTAGTTCCTTCCCACTGTGTATTTCTATCTAATTTATTATAGTCTCACGAACCGTTTGTTTCTTTAACTAATCAAATTAACTTTCATGTGTGTTTTTTCAGCTGATGATGGGATTTATCCCAAAACATTCAAAATGTTTAGAATTTTATTCTTCGCTTTTCAATTTTTAATCCACATAATAATTTCGAGGATTTATTTTCATTCAAATAAAAATTTATAAGCATGAAATTCCACTTTCTCACATTTATACAATCATATATGCAGGCAACTACGAAAGATTGCCATTGGATGATCTGTAGATTTAACCTTTAAGAAATATCGCTACAAAGTCGGTTTTTGCTTGCTCAAACGATTTTTGTAAAAACAAGTTACAATTTGTTTCATCGACAGAGATGATACATTTGTCTTGGCCTATTCATTTGAAAGGATGGTACAATTTTTATTGCTAATGCAGGATTGTATCTGTGTAGTAATGTACTCATATAAAATGTAATCAAGTGGTCTCATACATAAATACTCAGTGCATCGCATTTCCAATGGTAATCTTTTATAGTTGCATGCATATATGATTTTAAATGTGATAAAGAGGAATTCCATGCATAAAAATCTCTATATGAGTGTAAATAAATCCTCGATACTACTATGTGTATGTGTAACATAAAATTACCTTTGAACATAAATATTTGAATGGATGCATACTACCATTAATTTAGAAAATGTAAAACAACTTCAATGTGTAGTATGATACAAAGTTTTTATAATTGACTTCTATCTGTTACTCTGCTCAAAGATCTGAATCACACTCAGCCTTGTGATACTGGATACTTACCACATTTTACGACAGCTTGTTTTTACATTGCAAAAATTTTATGTATATGTTGCTGAAAGGAAAAACCTTTTCTTGCTCATCACATCCAATAGATACATATTTAACACAAAAAACACTCAAATTAATAAGTGATCATGTCAGTTCTTAACTTAACTTAGGGTTGGATCAATTTGAACTTGACTTGCATTAAATTGACGATGACTTGGATTAAATTGACGATGACTGGGATTAAATTGACGATGACTTGGATTAAATTGACGATGACTTGGATTAAATTGAAGATGACTGGGATTAAATTGAAGATGACTTGGATTAAATTGAAAATGACTTGGATTAATTTGAAAATGACTTGGATTAATTTGAAAATGACTTGGATTAATTTGAAAATGACTTGGATTAATTTGAAAATGACTTGGATTAATTTGA
>JACJUY010009048.1:738-32693 GCA_014220935.1 Platorchestia sp. MABIK | reverse complement strand
TCGAAAAAAAGGGGGTTGAAATTTGTATTCAATTTGAAGAAACAGTACAGATAATACTACGATTTCGCTCCCGTACATTGCACTGACTCAGTGCATTGATGCACGTCCTGCAACGAAAAGAGTGGAGCTCGGCTCCCCGAGCCGTCCTCATGTCGCCTTGCTCCGTAAATCTGGCAACCTTTTCATGGAATCACACGACATCCGCCGTTACGGCCCTCGCATGGGAAAGTTTATGGTGCTCCGGAGCGCTACTGCATGAAATTTTGGCTATGGTCTTTATGGCGTCTCGAGTCTTATTATTACCATAAAAATGGGAGTCTATATTACGCGCTCACTGTCATAATTACCATAGGAACCCTGTTGGTCGTGACGTGTGAGTGGAATTACGACCGAGAAAATTATTACATGAGAAATGTTCGTAAGTGAGCCGAGACTCGAGTGCGTGATGAGAGCTACACTTCGGTCTGCTATTCGTAGGCTTGTTTTTAGGTCATGTCTAGTTGTCCGGCCGCCGTTCATCTAATTAAATTGAGCTTTACGATGCAAGTCCTTATTTTGGGCCCGCAAATGCGCACGCTTCTTCAGCAACAGCGGAACTCGTGAACGTTACTCTTATGAAATAAAGAAATTAATTTGCTTCTGAACTTTTAGAATGATCGCTCGTGCTTCTGTATAATTGGCTGTCGTGCATTTTGCCGCTCCAATATACCGTGGATGTTGGCAGCTTCATTGAATATGCCATTGGAAGCCAGGCAAGCGAGTCCTGCGGTCGCATTGTAATTGGTAAACAGTCGCGGCTGCGCCTCTATGTAGAAGACGTGTTCTAATTTCGTTGACTGCGGATTTGGTTTGAATGATCACAAAATTACGCAATAATGATTGTTTTTCTCCACTAAAAATACATTGGTATTGTCCATAGACATCCTCTCAAGGATATACAACTATTGTATCTGTGGGAATTAGTGCTCCCAGGGAAATATGTGAGGTTTCGAGCTAAAGGTTGGGTAGGCCTTCCTTTTGTGGAAAGAGTATAAGTTTTTGGTTTTCTTACGGACGATCTTTTTCTCTTCTCTGGTGTCCTGTTTTCGAAACCACGACCTTTATTTCCACGAATGATGCATTGGTCCAATTCATAGACATTGGTAGATCTGAACGTTAGTAAACATCAAAAATGTGGGAGAATTTTCCTCTGTCGGTACCACGACCACCGTCTGCCTCGATTCCTCCACATACAGCAGCGCTATCAATCTTCCGGCCTGGTGAGCGCTTCTTGGATCCGTCGATGAGCTCGGCCTCCATGTTCCTCGAGATTTTTACAGCCTCCCAACTGCGTTTCTTGCAAAATAACTCGGAGCGTTTCAGTCCTGTGGGTTGAAAGGTTGTGCTTGCGATTTCCTTGAAAGAAGTCTCGCAAAGATACGTGAAATTACCGCTGTTCTTATCTCAGGCTTACTGTTAGTCAAGGCGATGTAAAGCTTTCCTCTGCTATGCCTCCATATCTCTGAAACGCAAAGAGAAAACATTTTTGAATGTCTTTCGTGTCACATCCTTTATGATTGTGCGCTGGTCGACCCCAAACGCCGTAATTTGAGCTAGTGTATTAATTTCCGAGATGGACCGGAGTGATCATAGGAATATTAATTCTTCAAATCTATTCTCATGTAAATATCACGCTGCCCAAAAATGAAACTGGTCTACGTAGTGTGTGTTGGTTATTAAGAATACGTAATCAATGAGGGTGTGAAGGAAGCGACGACGCTTTGAGAACATAACTGGTGAAAGAAATGTGTCATATTCGTAATTAAAATTGAGTTTCAAGCTTACACCTAAGTTATTTTGCAGAAACTTGCAAATTCAAACGTTTGCAATGCCTAGAATATTATCAAAATCTTACTATCTGTTCCTTTTGTTGAAATCTTCCACTTTATTCTATTTCATACCTGTTGAAGAATCCAAGTTTTCTCACAGCACAGTACCATGCGTTGCCTTGTCTGATGTACCACTGAGGACGGCTTCTCCTTAGTAGCACTGATGACAGCCTCGTCATGATAGCGTGTGATCATCATTGCGTGGCGCAGTAGTGTGTGTGGTCGATGTCTGTCACCAGAAATACAGCTCTCACCTCTTCTTTTGGTCGCAGCTCGCTTAGTAGCTCTTTCGTCGATGGAAATTATTTTCGACGCGACTTTCTGACTTGTTGCGTATTTTGTCTACTACTGTTCCAATTTGCATGTTTCTGCAACAATCTTTTATTCTTAACTTCTAATTATGATTAGGACTTCGGTGATGTTTGCTTGGCCTCATAGTACTCGCTCTGTTATGGTGATAATTCGGTCAAACTTTCATACTCAACCCCCATAGATACTATTGTTTCTATGAGAATTAGCGCTCCTAGGGAGAATATGTGAGGTCCCGAGCTAAAGGTTAGGTAGGATGTCTTATTGTTGAAATGGAATATACTTTTTTGTTGTTTCTTTTGCAACGAGCCGTCTTTTTCGGTTCGCAGCTGTCCTGTTTTTCAGCACCTACTACTTTCTTCAAGTTTTCTCTTGTTTCATTAAATTTTTCCCTTGACTTAGTTCTGTTTCCATGCGCCTTGTGTGTAGGTTCCGCGTTCTCTTGACTCCATACTAAATGGTGGCTTCCTCCTTCTCTCTTTGGAACTCCTTAATTACATTTAGGTAAGCTTAAACTTACATCTAATATTTCTCCGTCTTGACGAGGAAAACGTTCTTTATAGTGTCACTGCTATTCAACATGACTCTAGCGATCAAGGTCGTGTAGTATGGGCCGTGTCTTTGGCCTTTGAGAACGAGCGTCTTACATTACATGAGTATTTCAAGCGTGCTTCTGGTGAGTCCCCTTCCTGGTGTGATTTCCACCCCATTACGCCTCCCTATCTCTGCTTCCTGCCCTCCCTATTACTTACAGCTTCCCTATTATTCCGCCCCATTTACCTCCTTAGCCCTTGCATTTTAATGGAAAATTTGTTGTATGCCATGTACATGAGCAGGGTTCTGACTGCCTTCCTCGCAGCCTTGCCGTAACTTGTTGAATTATGGCACCACTAATTCATCTTTCACGTAATTGCCGCGTAATTTTAGGTATCCTTGAGCAGCGTAAAAGCGCTCATAATATTTCTTTTTTATTGAACTAGACGGCCGTTGCACATTTTGAATAAAGCTAATGCTCCCTTTGTAAATCTGTGGCTTAAACAGCGCCTCAGCAACAGGCAGAACTTGGCACAATTAAGTGCACACCTCCCCATTACATCTGTCCGGCAAAGTTGCGTCGTATTTTGCACTTTTTTAATTGAAAGAGCCATTCATTGTCGGTTATGGCTGCTGCTGCTGCCCACCGCCAGATCGAATTACAGGCGCCGCTGGACGCGTTTTGGCGGTGAACTGCCGCGGGTGATGCAGCCACTGGCGCCCTGCAGTTACGCAGTCTTCGCTTCGCCTCTGAGCAACATCAGTAACTACTGTTTCTACTGCGCTAGTAGTGGAATTACCGATGCCCGTTTACGAGTGATTGGGTTTCGATGCCGTTTATTGGGTTTCGAGCAAAAAGAAATCATCAGAAACATTTCTCTTGCGCGGTACTCGGCAAGAACTGTTGTCAAGAATAACGATGCATTTTATTCACGAGTCTCGTTTGATGACATCGAAAAGTTCATTCGCATGACAAGATCGACAGTGTTAAATGTTGGCTCTGTGAGTATGTTTTCTGTTATTAGGCGAAAGTCGAATATTGTTTGACATTCAACGGCCATATTGTCGTTTTCGAACTGGAGACGGATGAAAATTTGAGTGTTTTCTCCAATATTTATGATATTCCCGAAGCTCTCGTTTCTTCAAAAAATCACAGTCAGGATTTTTCACACTCCTTTTCAAATTAAAAACCTTCAAATTAATGCAGTAAGCGAGCTACTTGCTAGTCAGGAGTGCATGCCATCATACCTGCGCCATGTCAAGGAAAATAAACCGAGTCATCGCGTCGTCGTCGTCAGGTTTGTTTTACACACAAATATGTTGCACGAGTAACTGTTCTCAACTATTTGCTGATATTTTGGTTATAGTTTAAGCTTCATAACAAACGCTGCGTCGACATGGTCGGGTGTCGCATTCTCGGACACCGTTGTATGGTTACCTCCCACGTCCTCGTGCCTCTAGCAATAATAAATACGACCCTCTTGGGTGTTGTATGTACTTGTGAAGTGACGTGATCGCCCAATTATAAGCTATCATATGCTCACTTTTGCTTCTCGTTTTTATAGTAAAGAAGCGTCCAGAGATAATTAGTGAGTGCTCTGTTCACCTGAGATGTAGGAACCAGCTCATGTTGAGCGTGTCGCTTTTCTTCGATTCTGTGCTATCATCACACTCTATTCTCTTATCTAGTGTACGATTGTTTTACTCCCGCAAAATTCTCCGCTTTTGCAATGGTAATTTTTCTCGAGTTTTTTTATCGTAGTATCTGTTAAGTTTGTTCGCGGAGTAAACGTTATATCTTTGTGGCTCGGGAGCGTGCTTGATTTAGGTACCTCATAAGCTTGATATGCAGTTCACGTAAATACTAGATAAGGGTAACTCGCGTACGTGCCAGGAATGGGCAAATTATGTATGATGTACCAGATCTTGGTAAATGACGTACACACTAGGTGCCGATAGCGTTACTTTCTGACCAAATGATTCGATGTTTTCCTGCGTACTCTCAAATTAATGAGCAATACTATAGCTCTAGTCTACCGCAAGTTTACTTGATATGCCACTCCTTTTTTTTCTTACCTTTCTCTGTCTTTCTCGTAAGAGAGGCTGGTGTGCTGTGTAACCGACGATTCGGCTCAGTTTGTTTTTTGCTTCTTTATTCTCAATTTATTTTCCGTCGCCTTGATGCACACGTTGACTTTTTGTTCAGGCTGGAGCGTGCTGTCATTGAAAAATGCAATTTTGTGCTCATGAAGGATGACTTGAAATAAATTTCCAGGTTTCAGTGTGAGCTGAAAGCCACCTTCACCGATTGAGAGTGTTGGTTTATTACAATGACTTGAAATAGCATGAGCGACATAATGAGTAAAATAATGCACAGTTTTGTGAGTTTTTGTTCCGTGTTATGTACAAGTTGTTACCGTCCCTTTTATTTTATCTTCCTTGTTACGGTTGTCTAGTTTTTTTCTTTCATGCTCTTGTTAGGAATTCATTTGTCAGTTAAAATTCATCGAATCCATCAGACGATGATAAATTTTTTTCTGACTCCTAAAATAAAATATTATTACTCGTCTTTATCAAGTTTTATAAACACACGTGATGGCTGCTGGTGCTGCCTTGTTGCTGCCTTGTTGCTGTTGTTATTGCTACGACTATCACGAACTATCGCTGTATTCAAATCATTAAATGTTTTCAATCACCTGTTTACAATCTATGTCTTCAACTTTGTCTCAGTTTTAAATCATAATCTCCTGCGCTTACTATAGTTGCAGTTCCAGGAGGCATGAAAAGTCCCGCATACTTGACACTTCCAACACAGTGACAAAATTTTCCTTTAGTTCAATATTTCACCTGACTTAGAACGAGCCTTAATTTTATTTCTTGCCTAAATTTATCGATGCAGGCATTTAATTTTATTGCATAAAGAGGTCAACTTGGAAAATTCATTGAAGAAAGTAAACCGATTATGTAACTAGCGCTATCTCCCCTCAGGGGGATACAACTATTGTATCTATGGGAATAAGCGCTCCCAGGGGGAAAATGTGTGAGGGCCCGAGCCCGATTCATCTCTTCCATACGCTCTTTTTTGTAGCGATTAGGGAGGCTTAAGCTAACCTATAATCTAATCTAACTAGCGCTATCTTCCATGTTGTGGGCTCGCTAACCTCGCTGTAGCTCTCTAGTCTATAACTCGACGAATTTGCTCACTTCCTTACTCGGAGGTTTGAATTATCTTGTCTCAACTTAATGAATTTCTCGGCTTTCATCGTTCGTTATTCTCATAAGGTGAGCCGGGCGGGAACCGTGTACTACTCGAGTGTATATGGCGGTCTTGTACTGCCACTTCAATCGATGGAGTTTGTCTGCCTTTCACATTTTTACCTGTGAAATTATTTAATTAAGGCCTATTATCAAGAATCAGGCGCATTTTCTTGGCTCTATATCGCTCATGTCATGTAGTGTTAATTTTAGCCTTCAATTTGGCATACTGTCGGTCGTATTAATTCATGAAATTCGTATAATTTCACTGAATTTAGTATTTTGGCTATCGTAATCTCAGGTATGATAAAAGGCGTCGTCTGTGTAGTGGGCTGGAGAATGTTCTGAAATATAATAGAGATAACATATTCGTGCTGCCTTACGTGAACCCTAATAAAGCTTGCAAGCAAGAGATACGCGGTGCTGTCGAGCTGGGAGTCTCGATCATAATGTAAGGTACTCCACTCGCCCATCGCTGTGCATAAGAGCAAAGCAGGATAATTACTGAGCTCCTTACTTTACGACGCTTGCTTAGATCATAATCACGTGCGCTGCATGCACTTAAATATTCGCCACATGCCATGTTAACGTCCATTCTATTTCTATTACAAAACCTTGTGCTTCATAGTTTCAGTTCTGAATAGCAGCTGGGATTTTTGCGCTACAATTTTTGCGTCCTGCCTGGACTACGCGCTAAGCTGTGCAAAAGTTTATGTTTAGGGCTCGAATCGTGGATACGTGGGCAATGTACTTCAGCCTAATATCGCTGGCCAAGCTGTCCTAGATATGTAACGACAATCTTCCCTTCGCAGCGCTGATATTCTGTCTGTTTTAGAAAAAATACCACGAGAAGTTGTTATCAGACAGGATGTTGACCACTTTCCATAAGCAAGTGGCGCTCATAATGCGTTTCCTTTTGACCATCTGGAGGCTTCGCTGCATACACTGCATTCAGTCAACAGCTCAGATGTTCCGCAGCGTTCCTCTATCGAACAGCTTTATCTCCTCTTCTTTTTGGTCACAATTAGCGGTTGTGTGCGCTATCGTTGCCATCTGGCCATCGATACAGCCGTTCTAAATCACACTCCTAACGCAGTTGAACTACACGCAATTCTTGCCGTTCTCTGCAGCGTGTTGTTGTGCCGCTGACACCTTGTGCCGTCATGTTCCCTTGTTTAATGGCGGACATTGTGCGGCGAGACATGCGAGTTTTGTGCGTGTATACCTGTGCGCTGTGGCTCAGGCTTGTGCATTCTTACATTTTACCTCGCTGTGTTTACAACGGGTTTTTTTATTTTCAACTATACAGCTTAAAAAAAGTTTATTTCAGGCATTTTTCTTTGGTATCGATCTCTACACTGATCTTCATTTCTAGCTCTTTTAATTTCTTGAGGTTTATTCTTTTTAAACTCTGTTCAGGTAGATTTCAGTCATTGATGGTACTATCAAAGAAGGTGGTCGCCTAGTCTAAAAAGAACTTAAGTTAATATGATGGCCAAATTTTGGCAATATTTTTCCAAGAGTTACATTTTGAGGAGCGTATTCCTTGCCTGTTGTTGTCGAGAATTTCACCCGTGAGACCAGCTAGGTTTTCTTCCTTTATCAAGACTTTCACCTCTATTTTTGGTCGCAGAATTTCTTTTTGGGGGACGAGTTGCCTCGTTTCAATGTTTCTCTCAATTTTCAAAAATGGAGGAGTACCTGAAGGCTCGACTTCGCCATACAAACAAAAAACTCGAGGACTAGGGAACTTTCTGGTCTCTCGAGACCTTCATTGCGCTGCGGAGGTCGCCGGCGTGCATTAATTACGTCCTCGCTTCGGATTTCGATTTGCCAAGTCCACGTAAATTTTGTCACCAAATATCGAAATCCAGTGGAGAAGCCACACCAATCTCCGTGCGACGCAAGTGTTGCGGTGTGTCCCTGTATCGGTTCCCGTGCATGGCACCGGCGCGTATTGGCTCCGATGGCACAAACCGTATTTCTCTGTAATGTAATTTAAATTCTACACTCACCCGGAAAACTTCTCGGCATTTTTTCCGCCAAACGATTCCTTAAACTTGTAGACCTAGCAGTTGTTATGCATATCATGTCGAGTGGAGGCTGCTTGGCTAACTTTCGGCGCTGTGTACAGTTCAGTCATGTTGGCCGTGGCCGTTGTGTTGAGGATCACTTTATTTAACTCTTACTGTGTTCTACAGGACAGTATAACTCATTGAACTCTGCAGTTACTGCCATGGGGAGCTGCTAATTCAAATCGTATCTGGTATACAAATATCAATGGAGTTCACTCAGCTTTCACTCTCTAAACTTTGGACTTTTCGGTCCACTTTTGAAAATAGCCTCAATATATTGCATTTCTTGTTGAATTTGTTCCCTGGTGTGTTATTTGGAGTTCACTGTCGAGTGGCATCTCCTTCTTCATTATAATGTCGGGCACTACCTGATGCTAGACTAAGTCTAATGATGGTGGTTATAATAACGGTTAAATGAGTAGAAAAATGCTGATGTTAAAGGGTAACAATTGCTTGTGCAGGTTGTCAGAGGTTGGCCATCACGTGGTGCTCGCTGCCGGAGACTTGTTCTTCCTGCAAGTGATGCAGGACTCGCAGAACGATGACACCGGTCTTTACTGGTGCGTCGCTTCCAACAACGTCGGCAGCAGTCGCAGTAACAACGCTACTGTCGAAATTGCAGGTATGATCTCTCCCACAAAAAATCTCAGCATTTGTATTAATAAACCCAACAAAAAAATGGAGCAAAACATCTGAAACACCAGTAAGAATTTAAATGATGGATTTTTCCTATCGCTTGTTTTTTGTGGTCTTTTTGTGTTTTTTATGTGTAGCTTTTATTGATTGGGAATGTCAATCTGGAAATTTCCCTACGCTGTGAAGGCGGTAATCACCAGGTAAGTCAGTTGGTGCCATATTCCCGAAAATCCCGAAAGATTTGAGGGTTTCTTCATTCATACGCCATTATTGATTTTACACTTTGACCGCAACGTGAGCCACCGGTGTCCTCGGAGGAATTTTCACAATGCTGCTGACCGACCAGTAGTCACAAACTCAATTTTCATAAATACTTCATTAAAGCTAAATGAAGGCACGATCCAGTTAATGTTTGCTATTTTCAAATTTTTTTTTATCACAATTAAGGTTAAATATGAGTTGAATATTGAACTTCAGTTCAACCTATTGTGGTCAAAGTGTAAATGTTATGAATAATCAACACCATACAAACGATACTCGTGTGGAAGTTTGGCTGCTTTTACAGTCTAGAGACTCCCTAACATTACTGAAGGATTTCGCATTCTAACGTTAGCATCGATTTGACGTTGTCTCGTAAGAGGGGGGGAGCCTTAGGTTCTAAAGCTTATGATTTATTGTAATATTTTAATTGCCACATGATGTGAAGTTGTGTCATGACCGATGGTAGTTTTATTGTAAAGACATTTCTTTGTATGGCTGCTTCCCAAACAACGTAAAATATGAAATTGAAAAACTTCAACTTCCCATCTGCATAAACTCGAAAGTTTGGATGGTCTATAGTTGGAAAAAAGCTACCTCGACGTGCAGCAAAAGCTGGAACTGTGCCGAAGTTTAATCGTAAAAGCTCACCTCGGATTACTTTATCTCTAATCGCCAATTAATCGGCTCCATATATTGCTAACTTAAGGCTTTGGATTTGCAAATGCTTAGCGACTTTAGCAGAGTTCTTATTTTTAGAGTTAATGTAATTCCAGCCTTGCATCTTTTCTGAACTGGTCCTTCATTTAGTGCTGGCCGGTTCCTTTTACGTTTTTCTGGGAAGACTCAGAGAACATTTAGCGTGCTCAACAGGTTTTCTGCAGCCAGTGACGAACGTAAAAATGAAGTTTTCTGAACTTTATATTTAGAAAACTCATGACAGTATCTTGTTTCTGATGGAATCAAACGATATTTAGTCAGAAATTGAACTAATTCTTTTAGAGCTGACTGACAAATTGTACTGTTGAATTATGCGAAATAAATTCTACATCGTTATACGCCATGCACTCCGGTGCATCGCTATGTCAAAGTTGCAACACCTTGCATTTATCTCGAAATTTTGTCGATTCATCACTGGCGTTGGTCGATTGAATTTTTTATCTCACTCACTAGTAATGAACTGGCAAAGAGTGAGGGACGGACGCTGTTTCAATCCTGGCAAAAACTCACAGGCGAACGTCGTGGAAACTTACTATTACGTATATAATTCCCTCATTTTATAAGCGCATCTAAAATTACGCAGAAATATTCCACGAGTTCCCACTTTCACAATAGTCGACTCGTACGAAAAACATAAATCGGTGCACCTTGTATTAATGGCGGCGATCTCACACGAATGTCGCAAAATAAACCGAGCTCTTGGACCAACGCTCTTGTTTTTCAATGAAGCGCTCGACTGGGCGGGCGAGAAATTTCTCAAACGTTCTTGGGATTTGTGGAACATTTTTGCGCCCTGCTTCCCCTCAGCTGTAACTGGGCCCTGAGACCCGTGTTTATGGGCCGCCTGGGGCAGATTGCCGGCCCAGGCCCCCTCTCCCAATGGAGTGTTGCCACTCTCCGGGAATACCTCCAAAACCTCAGATGCTGCTAATGTAGCCTTAACGTTCTCACTCTACTTCCTTGATTGTGCTGCCTTAATTGCTCTTTTATGTTCTCGCTTCTTTTACTTAATTTTGCTCTAGAATTTTTGGAAAAACCTGGTCGCCTCAATTGAAATCTAAGTAGTTGGAACTGATGAGCAGGAGGATACTTTACTTTTTTATTTGAGGTTCTTGAGTTGATGGTTGTTAAATACCCTCATTCATCATGTTTTCCATTTTTTCCCCTTCTTCAATTAATATAATTGAGGCTCGTGTGCTATTTATTTTTCGAAATATTTAACAAGAGTAGATTTAAACATTTAAGTAAAATTTGAAGTAATTATTCAGCTTATCGCATTAATAAATTGCCCCAAATTATTGGGAAATCAACTCAACCTACGACAAAGTTGGTTAACATGGATCACTACCGATATTCAAAATACTTGAGCCCCATCCAAAAAATATATTGGCCACCATTTAGCGGTGAGAGCGTGCAACAAAACGAGTTTGCGTTATAGTACATTATCAGGCACAAGATAAGGAATAGGTAAAGGCTGGTTGGGTTTGTCTATCTTAGGCTATGGGAACTAGTGGCCCCAGGGGAGATACTGTTAGGTTACCTCAGCTATAGATAGGCCGTAGATCTTTCTGCCTACTTTACTCCCCTTAGTTTTCGTGATTTCTTCACTAGGTCTTCTTTGTATTCTCATTCCTTCCTAACTTGATTCTGTGCACAGGGCACCATGTGTGGGAACACACCTTGTGCATAGATTCCCTAGTTTCTTTAGTCCAAACTAAATGATCCCTTCTCTGTCCTTTGTCAAAATATCTTAGCTGTGGAAACGGAGCCTCAAACTACTATCCTATGCCACTATTATGGCGTTACAAGGCAACTTGATGATCAAATGATCATCTTTTGATCATTTAACACTTTGACCGCAACGCTAACCACCGATGGCCACGGAGGGTAGTTTTGCAATGATGCTGACCGACCAATACACACAAACTCAGTTTTCATAAATACTTAAAGCTAAATGAAAACACGATCGAGTTAATGTTTGCTGTTTTCAAAATTGCTTGCTACAATTGACTAAATTGAATTGAATATTAACCTTCAATTCAACCAACTGCAGTCAAAGTGTTAATAAACTCGTATTTCTATTCTGTATTTCATCACTTTTAGAGATTCGTGTCAGCGATCTCTTGGTAATTTTTTGTCTCTCTCGTCTGTCGTCATTATGCGAGTGTTGCGTGTTCGTATGAGAGACGTGTCGAGTAGTCACAAATACCTTCTCTTTTACCCTGCCTGATCCTGTGGAATTAGGGGTAATCTCGCCTCTTCTTTTACTCACATGCGCCGGTGCAGCTGTTGTCCTTTTAGGCTGTTTTCTTCGGCGTGCAAAGTTCTGTTCTGTGAAGTCGACGGCAACTTCGTATAGTTTTGAGAAAAAACATGGCGTAACTTCGACTGAGCTCCATGCAAAATTTCTTCCCACGTCCTCTCATTTCTCGTCGCAACGCCCAAATGACTGTGGCAAAAATTACGCTAACGCTGGTCTTTGATGCCATCATTGGCAGGATCACAACTCTCTGATATGTACAATGGTTTTGACTCGAAAGTTATAAATGATCTATTTGCTCTCTTTCATTACCTTTCTGTCGGCACACATCGAGTAACTGAATAGGGTTTCTAGAAAATTTCTTTGCTGAATTGTTTTTTCTTACACGCGCGATACGAAGAAAGTTTATTTTTTTAGAAAATTTCACTATTTCGCATGTATTTGTTGTTCGAATACACAGTACTTGTTGGCTTGCAATTCCAACATTACTGCGAAGTGCTGAACAGTTCCAATATTTTTTATTTCTGGGAGACCGATTTTTGTAACCATATCTCCTTCCTTTCTATGCTACAAGTCTAAATCATTTTCAACACGCTGGTTGCGATGTGAGCCGACAGCGTACACAGAGGGAATTTTCATAATGCTGCTGACCAACCAGTGGTCACGAACACAATTCTAATAAATATTTAATCAAAGCTAAATGAAAACACGGTCCTATTAATGTTTACGGTTTTTAAAATTGCTTACTGTGATTGACTTTAAATTTGAGTTGAATATTGGACTTTAGTTTAACCCATCGTGGTCAAGGTGTTAACAGCCCAGCGCTGAATTATAAATAAAGCCTTTTCGAACGGAATATTCCGGCGCTATCTCTCCACAAAGCTCCGAGCCCGCGGCGTGTTATAAAATTGTGCGCAAAATGACTACGCGTCTGACGTTATTAAAATGTTGCCTGGCTTCGTGACATCACCATGATATTCTACCGGAAATTTTGGCACATATTGTGTCTTGTTCGATTTTTATTTAAAGTGTTGAATGTAATGAAATTAAGAGAATAACTTTCCAACGCCGCCAGTTATACTTACAATGGAAAGCACAACTTTTTGCCATTGAACAAATATGGAATAGTTGTGCGAACTGTTCCCTTCAATTGTGTGAAAAAATCCTCATGAGAAAATATCCACATTATAAAGGCATGCAAACTTGAATTCTTGCATACCTTTGGCATGTTCCTGCCTTAAATCTTCGAGAAATTAGAAAAGTAGGGTTTAAAAATGCGTCATTGTAGATAAGCCTTATCTATTAGACCACAATTCATACGCAACCACCTCATTAAATCATTTTCAGTCTTATTTTTACTCCGCGTCTCATTTCTTGACACCAATATCAATATCTTCATGTGCAAAAATTATGGGATGCCTGCGAAATTGATGAGAAGAGTGCGGCAAACTGATAATCTAATACGGGGCTGGGATGCTATATCGCCAGCGATGATGTGTTATGTGTATCTTTATTTTGATAAGTAGCTGTAATTTCCGCTACGCTTCTTGTTCGTCTTCTGCTGCTCACGTCCTTCCTCCGTCGCCGAGCGAGGTTTCGTTTCCTTCTTCAATCACCTGCAGCACTAAAGAGTACGGCTTCTTTATCGATTAGTTTCGTGAAACTGCCGATGCATGATTCCTTCAATTCTAAACTAAAGCTTCATTCTCTCTCTTACGTGCGTTTATTCCATTTGAAATGAATTGATATTTTGTGTTTCCCGTTTAACGTTTTGTCCACGCATTTCAGCGTCCATCGCTAGTTAAAGTTGAGTTTTTAATGTAAATAAATTTATTCAAAAACACGATCTGTTTGTCTCCCCGCGCTTGATTAGTTATTACTCTTTTCAGAATTTTGCTTTATCTTGTCCGTAGTTTTCTCCGAAGTGTAAAAGATACGCTTTGAGAAGTAGGAAAATATTTTTGAACATGTCAGTGTGCTATAAGTACTTTCCCCACTACTTCAATACTCGCCAACTTAATTTCCGTCGTTAGATAAATTTCCCTCTCATGAAAGTCCACTCGTACACGCAAACCAAGAGAAAATGTCGCGTTTAAGTCCGAGTTGCGATGAAATTTCTATAAAAGTTGTAGGTATTCATTACTAAACATCAGCAGACTCATCACTGGGATGAAAATGAGCAGACATTCGGAGAGCAAGGCGACGTTGCTGTGTACACGTAGACGTCAAGATATTTTGAGCTATACACGTTCCAGTGCAGACGACTCTTGTTGATCCTAAGAGAGTATCGCCGATCGACTGTGTCAACTAATTGAGTTCAGATTTAATCTCTATCTTACTTATACCGAACACAGTTCCTGTGTACTCTTTACGCTCTCTAATAGGATAGTGGAATATCTGTCTGGTAATCTGCAGGATGACACACTTTGCTGATGAAGAAGCTCTGTATAATTTTCTGCCCCTCTGGTTCCCCCTTCATGTGTTCTTGTCCGAAGTAAATTGAGTTATATCGGAGCGGGTGACGGTCGACGTCAACACGGAAAATGTCTCGCGTGAATTTTCACCGCTAGCAGCTGTATCAATGAGTAAACAATTTTATTTTGAAGCTCGCGACGTTTTGGGCTGGTCAGCGAATTCATTCACTAACCAGCTCCAACTGCGCCACAATTACTTTTCTCTTATTTCCTTTTGAGTCTAAACAATTCATGTCTTTTTTATTGTGCGTTTAGAAGTCTCTTGACATTAACTGGCTTCTAAAAGCCTGTGGCCCGAAGAGTTCCCTGGGGCATCTCCCTCTACAGTCAAGAGCATATCCATGTTGTTATGCCAAAGCGACACTGGCGCTGAGCAAGCCGAGCCCTGCCAATATCTTCGACCACACTGATAGAAGAGCTACGAGTTACGAGCTCCCTTTGCAGATGCCACATTGCGATCGTTTCGTGTCCGCTCTAATTAACTTCGGCTCAGAAATGACGGCAAAAGGCCCGATGGAGCAAGCCTTGAGTGAACTGTCTTTCGCCGCTCGTTTCCTTATCTAAGACCTTGCATAGGGGTCAGACTTTTACTTGTTAATCTCCATGAAATGCAGGATGCGATCGTAAAAGCGCGGAACGAGCTTTCGATTCCTAAAAACACGGCCGTAAAAACTTGCAGTCGTCTCAAAGTGTGAATAAATAGTTTGCCCACAACCTGGCACGCTTTTATCTGAGTTAGTGTCCCTTGAATCGGCAATCCAAGATATGATCTGTTAATAGCACTTTTCATTCTCGGGACCATAATGCACGAAGGTTACTTGCACGTCACTCTTGTCATTAGACGAGTTCTAATAGTCGTGTGCCGTACGATAATTTTTCTGTCTACTTTGCGAGTAGAGATAACTCATTTAATGTTTTTTTTTGGTAGATGTGTAGAATTTTTCTATCGTCTGTTTCGGTTCTATAATCTCAATGTGTTTCTCATGTCTTGTTCATTGCTTCTTGTTCGCTGATTTTACCAATGTTATTTTTAGGCTTATTTTTACTTCTTCTGCGAATTAAAAGCTTTCTTTACGGGAAGGCAGACCTAGCCGAGGTTGGATGCAGCGGTGACAAGCGCGATTTTTCCCGTGTAGCATTCCAAAAATGGAGGAATTTTTTGACGCAGATGCATGCACGGCATTTTTCATCCCATTTCTCGTTCCTTCAACTTTCTGTTCTCGATGTACGTTTATTTAAACTAACTTTGGTAAATTTTTCAATATACACTCGTTTTGACGGCACTATTAGTATGAATTGCGATAACGCGTCAGCGAGATATTGTATATCGACTCTCCATGTTGATGATAAATGGACCTCTTTTAACGGTAGATCGAGCAATTAAAAACTTCGCCAAAAACACCAAAACTAGTTTGAAAGTGGGAACGGTAAATTGAGCAGTCTGGTGCTTCGTCTACCTTATCACAGCCTGTCAAATCCACTCTGGAGGTACGCGAACTGAAGGAGCGGGCGGTCGCCGGACTGATGGCTGCAAGTTGCGCGCTCGAGAGAAGCCCGCAATTGAGGAAGGGCTCCTCTCCAAGGCGCCAGTGACTTCGCTGATAAAAGCCAAGGCGTCACAGCGTGGGAGTCATTTAGTATCCAATTCCCATTGACGTCTTTGCCTTGTGCAGCCTGTATGGGAGTGTCACATGTGTGCGCGTCTCGTGATGCTTCTTTGCATCCAAAGTTTGTGAGCGATTTTCATTATTTGTCGTTAATGTTTGAAGTTTTATTTTGAAGCGATGATTTACGGTTGAATTTTCTGTGTCGTTTAATTGTTAAATTTTTATCGTTTTATTTAAGCATAAATTGTTCATTTTTTGCACACTAATTTTCTTATTCGGTTCCATGTATTTAAAGAAATATTCAGTGAAAGTCCGAAACTTTTTATTTTAAGAAAATCGTAACATTGATCTGATCCGACCACCGCGATCAATATCTCGAATATTCTCAAAATTTCCTTCAAGTATTCCAAATCTTATTTTCGCATAATTCTAAAAATTCTGTAAGAAATTTTTCCGAACTATTTCGAAAGCGTATAATCTTTCCTTCAACTATATGAAGTTTCTGATAAATTTTTTAAACCTATTTTTCCTTTTAAAGCATTTGATAATTTTACCCATTTTGCAAACGTTCAAAAAACTTCCTTCAAATAACTTGCATTTTCGCCACTTTTAAACCATCAATTAACCGTGTTTGTTTGTGATACATTTATATTGGCTGCTTTGGGATATTCTTCAGAATTTTAGAGGAAATTCTTGAGGGTCTGCATTGTTTCGAAGAAAATATCCGTGAATATTTGATGAAACTACAACTTGCATAGAAACTTTATTCAGAGCTCTGGAAAAGCTCATTTCTTTTAGGTGAAAGTTCGCCGAGAGTGAAACTTGTGATTTTCATTTGTGTTCTCTCACTTTTTTGATTAATCTCTGGGAAGATGTAAGGCTGGAGGTTTGGTAGGCTTTCTTTTGTTGATATAAAATAATTTAGTTTTATTGTATTAGGGACCATCATTTTGCTCCACTGTTGTCTTTTTTTCTCAGTACGTATTGCTTTCTTCGTCATATACAATCTTTTTTCATAAAAATTTTTCGATCTTGCTTTTTCTATGGGAAGGGTATGGAGACACTCCATGTGCATTGATTCCCCGTTACCTTGATTCCATCCTAAATGTTACCTTCTTCTCTTGGGTACACCTTTGTTGAAGTTAACTAAACTTAAACTAACTTATTATCTGATGAAACTCAGGACTCGGACTTTTTAGGAAGTAAATTGGCTGTATTTCACAGATAGGACTCTAAGCACACACACGAAAGTGCTTTTAATTATCTGATGTTAATTTTACATTCTCAAATCGTTCTGACGATGATTTTCTTGACATTGGTTTTTATCGTCTCTTTAGGATTTTTACTGTCTCGAGTCATCTGAGTCCAAATTTTTCGTGAGTTATCATGCTTTTTTTTATTTTACAACAACAATGAGTCTCTGAGCTTCGCGTGAATGTTAATGACCTGATAACTCTGTACATGGTTTGCTCGAACTCTGGTATTTTACATTCACAACATGAAGCGCAACGCTTTCTTAAAGCTAATTACATTCGTGCTGTTCATTACTGCACGGACTTGTGCTTATGGCCTGAGCCAGCGCAGAATTTTCTTTCCTCTTTATCCAAAGCAGTCGCATTTCTACGCTCGCAACTGCTCAGCGAACCTCAAAACCTGCTCCATCTGTGTTGCTAGGTCTCGCCTATGTGCCGTCACCCGTCCGTTTCTTCAGGGTTAACTGGGTCTGTGATCTTTGACCGTGCCTAAAATATCTTCATTTGAGTGTCAGAGCTCTTTAAGAATACTACCGTATGAAAGACTAGACCTGCAAAACGCACTGCATGGCGGGGTAATGAAACTCCGACTCGTTACCACCGAGCAATGACTACTGCTTCTAAGTGCTCGCCGCTCTCGCTCAGTCTCTCTCCATTGTCTGCCTTGTACTGAACAGTCCTACGACGGCGAAATCTTCCCTGATTATCCGCTTCAAAAAAACGCTTTCAAAGCGATCAAGAAACCTGTTAGTTATGTTACTGATTAGAGCATATTAGTAGTGAACTCTAATATGGCTATGTCGGCTTCTCATCGATCTCAACACTGCAAGTGCTAATGAAAGAGTACTTGTCGTTAGCCTTCGTGAAGCAAACGAGTTAAAAACACGGATGATGTTCACCTGACTGTGCTTTTAATTTACCCTAAGAGTTCTGAGAATTAATTTGTTAAGGGTATTTTAAAGACTGAACTCTTAGGTTGCCTGCTCTATGACTTACGGCAGAAATGCTTTTACAAACCGTTCTGTCTGGTTAGACAGAGCCTGGTGTAATTAAAGCTGAACAGAATGTCCATCATTGATTGAAATCTGTAGAAAGTACCAGGATTGCGAGAATTTCCTTTTTGCAAAATACATATTTTGTTATATTAATATAGAATGAGAGAAAACTCTGCGACATGTCATCGTTGTATTAATGCATGGTCAGTGGGCAAATGTATTTGCTGCGAAGTGTTGGAGTTCTTTTGAAGGGCCAATACTACGTCGAGTAATTATGTTCAGTCATTGGCAGAACCGGTTTTTTTTAAGTAAGACAGAGTAAGTAACGTAAGTAATGTTGATTGCAAATAATGAGCTGTCCTTTTAATTATATTGCACAATTACAATGACCTAAAAGGAAACTCTGAATGGATGCTCACAGTGAGTTTTAAATTGGAGATATTCATGTACGGTCTCCAGCTGTCACACCAAGTTCAGCTGCCTCGTTACGTTTGTAGGAGCATGTTGCTCGTTTCATTCCAGACTATGTTAACGAGTGTCGCAAATTGAAATAAAAATTGCCAATTGCGGTTTTGACCACAAATTACTAACTTAACCCTTCATAGGGATACAGCTATTGTATCTATGAGAAAAAGCCCTCACTGGGGAAAAATGTGGGGCCCCGAGCTAATGGTTTGAGTGGCCTTCCTTTTGTTGAACGACAATATTTCTTTGGTTTATCCCGCACCATTTGTTTTGTTCACTGTTTCTTTCCAGCACCTATTGTTGTTTTCTTCAACTTTTATGGTGTGTGTAAGTGAGCTTCTTTCAATATTTTAGAGTCGATACGCAGAGTGGGGGACACACACCTTGTGCACCGATTCCTCCTTCCCTGAATTCCAAATGAAATGATGCCTTCTCCTCTTGGGGACACCTTTGTTGTGGTTAGGGAGGCTCAAACCCACTAATAATCTAGTGTAATCAATAACTAAAGTTCGTTATTGACCATCGTGAATCATTTATCTCCAATACACTTTGTGTATTCATGTAGTATATATCACGGTTCAATCTTTTCAATCTCGGAGCTTCAGTATCTAGTTACATCTACTGATACGAATTTCAAATTCTGTTGAAACGATATCCCAGTGCTGCTCGGGGGAAAAATCTCACTCTAATCACTCCTGTATTATTTTTTAGTGTTTCATGTACAATTGTTGCCTAATACTTGAGTCATGCGGACATGGCCGGCGGCGTATGTACACGCGCCGTTGCCAGGTATTCCGCAGTGTTCGTTAGCCATGCAAATGTAGAGGCCGGTGTGGGGGGCGGCGTGGGGGAGAGCAAACTCCAAAACCTGACCGCTGACGAAAAAGGCTCTAAATGTAACGCTCTTTCATTTGCTTTGCTCTGCCACCTCGCGCCTGTTTAAAAACTTGACCAGCTTTCCAAGCCAATTATGCGCCCTCTCTTGAGCGGAGTTGCGCAGGGCTTTGCCAAAGCTTTTACTGGAAAGTGAAGGACTATTGCTCAACGTGAGCCGTTTTTCTTGAAGTGCAGAGTGCCCCGTAACTTCTCGCCGTCGCTTATTTGAGTTGTGAATGTACTTGTAATTCGCTTCATTTTCGTGTCTGCGCTAATGTAATTTTCGCTCGTAATTATCGAAGCAGATTCATGAGGGACAGTTGTGCACCAGGTGCCACTCGTTTAAAAAAAAATTCCAAGTCTTGAGTGCAATTATGAATAGGGAAAAGTTACTCATAAGAGAAACTCATAAGTTCAGAGAAATAACCTCTAGCTTCATCAATTATTTATTAAACTTCTGCTGCCTTTTTGCCCCCATTTTTCATTATAGTTATTGTTGTAACTATTCCTGCCTTCATGGTGTTGTGATGGTTGCTTTAATTGTGTATAATTCAGTTAAATGAGCTGCGATAACGATTGCACTTGGTACAGATCGCTAAGGCAGTTTTTGCAATGGCATTTCTTGCATTCTTAAGACATGAAGGTGCTAGGCTTCGATGAAAGATCGTCCGCTGGTCACCATAGATTCTGCTAGCTGGATGATTGTTCGTTCATGGAAATTGTGTCTGCAATAAAAAAATTTTTACATGAACATTCCCTGTAGGGGGTTTTTGGAGACTTATTCGTGCTTGGGGATAGGTACGAATGTTAATCTTTTTTTTTTTGGAGGTGAGAACAGGCCGTTTGCAAATAGTTTTTAGCTTCATTAACTCCTGGTGTTTCTCTGAAATTGTCAATTACTAACCTTAAATTCAGCAACGTATTCCCTCATGGGGATAAAGCTATTGTATCTATGTGAATCAGCACTCCCAAAGGGAAAATGTGAGGTTCTGAGCTGACAGTTAGGTATACCTACTTTTTATTAAAATAAAATGTTTTTTTTTTGTTCTGGGAAGGACCATCTGTTTTCGGTTCACTGATGACCTTTTTTTCATCACTACTTTTTTTCAACTTTTATCTCATTTCATGAACTTTTTTCTTACCTTAATGTTTCTATGCACCTTGTACATAGATTCTGCGTTCCCTTATCTCCATACTAAATGCTGCCTTCCTCCTTCCTCTCAGTGGGATACCTTGTTACGGTTAAGAAGGCTTAAATCAACACTTATCTAATTCAGCAACGGTCGATACTTGGTGCAATTATGGGATTAGTTTACTTATGGTAAACCTTATTTTATTCTATCCTGCTAGCAGAGGAAGCTGTGGTACTGCGCCAGCCACGTCTTATGTGACTGATGTGAGTGACCATCTAACGCAGGATTAGCACGTTCACCGCGTTTCTGCGGCTGTTGACGGTTGGTTTGGTTAGGTTGTAAGTTGCAAAATTGAAAAATCGACTTTTCTGCTCGAATATATCTTTATCCTTCTAAAGAAATGTGAAAATGCAATTGCACGATGACTTTTTCACATCGTATAGTGAGTTATTTTTTTTTAAAAAGATGACGAAACGGTTTAAATGTCATTCATTTATACCGGTACATAAATGGGCAAGTTACCGAATGGTGCACATGGCCCAATACGGGCCAAATGTGTACCATCGGGGAACGTGTTAAACTCGAGTTTTTATAGTATACTAGGTGATAAAGTTCAAAATTCAACCTTAGTAAAGTTCAATTCCAACATTCAATTTTGAAATGACAAAAAATTAAACTGAAAAGTGACATCTTTAGATGTTGGTTGCATATGTAACGAAAAAAATAAGTTTTTGACCTCTAGTGCGTCATCCGTATAATGGAAATACCCTTTATGGCCAGAAGTGGATCACAAAGTAGTCAGAGTGTTAATCTGGTCTTGAAATACGTGTATGGAAGTAAGGAAACCGCGCACGTACTTTATTCACATAAATGAAAATTTGTTCTTTGTAATAGCTTCCGACCAAATCAGAATAGCTTGACGTTTGAAATAAAAATGAAGAATCCTAATTTTTACCCCTTGTTATTACCGAACGAATCTTTTTTCCGCAAATTTAGGCTCGCCCTCAATGCTCGCTCTGGGTAGAAGATGCAGATGAGTGTTATGAGGTCGGAGAAGTGGAAGGAGCTGAGTGCTTTATCGTCTGCGCGGGGCTTAGAATTGGCCCATCTTGGGTTCATTTTATCGAGCCCATCGCGACTCTAAATCACTAGCAAATTGCTTTAAAATTGCTCGCGTAATTACTATTATGAGAGGACCTGATTAAAACCGGGCCAAAAATGCGTCATTATGTTTACGCGCACACCCGGCGGTCGCAGCCAAGCACCTCATTTTGACTGCGCTTTGCGCGCACAATGTTCGGGCGGCCGAATCTCAGCCATGTCCGTTTTGAGCTCTTGCAACGAATAGCTGGGTCTTCTCTTCTCCTGAAATATAACATAAGTTATTCGCGTTTAGGTTTTCATGACGGCCTCTTTTTTTACTGTAGTTTTAGCAGTAAAATTACTGCATTGCGTACACCTAAAGTTATTGTTACATTTGTTGGGTTTTTTGTTCGTTAAGGAGCTACTAATTAATTCAATATTTGAATTTTATTTGAAAGAACATTACGGCTAAGAGCTAACATTGGGAACATACTTGAGAATTATTTTCCACTGAATTCAAACGCTTTCGAACTCTATTGGAATAGGTAACTGTTTCAGAGCATTATAATAATACAACATAACTTAGATTACAGTCATTAGTGTCATATCGGTAGGTGATTTACCCGAAAACAAATTCACTCGTTTTTCCTCTTTTTACACCATAATGATACATTTTTTTATTATCATGCCTACTGTTACGGGTTTTTATTTTCAATGAATTTGATGTTTTTATAACCGCAATAAAGCGTGTTCAGAATGTTCATTCAGAGACGAAATCTCTAAGTTCTGATCAGCGACCTTCTCAACCCCCGTACCGCACAACACGAACTGCTATGTGCAATCATCAGCATTTCCTGCCTTGAGCTTCGCGAAACTCCATTCTTATGTGTTCCTACCACGAAGTCGCTTCTTGCCTGCTGCTCTCTGGCAAACTTTTTGGGCTGTTCCTCTGCGCTTGTGCCTGGGAAATGAATGTGAATTCAATTTATGTCTCGCCAAAGAAATGCATAGCCGTGTTTTGTGCAGCTGTAACTTGCTATTTCATTGTGGGTTAGTCCTCTTATTTGTAGGGAAATTATAATTTTTGTGCAGTTACCATTGAAGCTTATGAGATATTTATATTTCTGTGTTCTGTATTTAATTTCTAAACATCGATGAGTTTCTAAATTTTTACTGGCACCATGGAGGGGAATGAGTTAAAGTTGGTTCCTCTTATCTTGGGGACTTCGCGATCTTCGTGGAGCAGGTAGGGATCTCGAACTTCTTTTGAGGGCAGTCGTCCTAGTCAGCAATTTACAGAAGATGGGTCGCTTCTGTTTCGTTGTTTCGTATTCGAAGCAGACTTTGATATGTCATGTGGCTGTCACTATCTGCATTGGACTATAGAGTGAAATAAACCTCATGTCTTGTGTTCATTTTCCCAGTCAAATTTTAGGGCAAGTATTTGCCATGTTATTTTGGTAAAACCCTGGTTTCTAAAATAGTCCATTTGTACATTTTTATGTTTTTTTCTCTCTTTCTTTCCCTCTCCTTCAGTTTAATAGTAATTAACTTCAAATGATGAAATTGTTTTCTTCGTCGCAAATTTATTGTCAGTAAAAAAATTGTGCTCCTCTTGAAAAGATTCAATGCCAGTGGTAATTAAAAACTGTTTCTTCATTATTTTGTGCTTTTTAGAAAAACTCTTTCACATGTTTGCCAGAGTTTTTGCCTTTTGTCTCATGTTTGAATTTCTGCTGTATAGGCGTGCTTCGTTTCCATCACTAAGATTTTTTCCAATACGTTTGTTCGATAAGAGGCTCCTTTGAAATTCTTGCGGGATAGCATCAGACATAAAAAAATGCTGTGTTTACGCAGCAGATACGTTGAAAGTTAAGTTCTAGTTAGTTTCAGCACCACTGTCTTGTTCATATGAGTTACATGGTGAAAAATAAAACGCTTCAGTTTTTTGGATTTTTTTTTTCATAAAAGATAATTTTTCAGTCCATTTACATCTTGATCACATGTGATGTAGGGTTACTTTGTTGCCATTCGCTACAAAAATCGGGTAAAGTTCTTATCCACTATTATCGTCGATTTGGACGTGTAAAACTTATGTGTTGAAACTATAATTATCCTGGCTAGTCAAGTTTAAATATTTCACACGCGAGGGATTTGCACGGAACTTAGACCGCTGATAAACTTTCTGCTGGCTTCAAAAACACTCAAAAACTGCATCTTAACGCCTCGTGCGAAACTGTATTTAGACGTTTAATAGAGGACTTTATTGTGTGACCACTCACCTCCTCGTTAAGGCCGGAAAGGCTCCTGTTTTAATTGTTTGCTAATGACCCACTGCTTATTTCAACTTATGATGCAATTTATGGGACGGTCGACGTGTCCACGCTTTTTCCTCATCTTTTCCGCACGGCAAAGCTGGGCCGTGCGCTGGCATTAATTTTGACTTGGCCGCTGAAACATGAACTTCTGATCACACTTTTTCACTTGCTCCTCTTTAGGTTATACTTTAATTTTGCCGAGATATTCGAGGATATGAAGATCATTCTGGTCGCACGGTTTCCCACATAAAACTGAGCGATGTATCATTAAAGGGCAGCAGGTGCAGAATGCGGCCGCGTCTTCCTTCCCGCATGATATTTTAATGATGAGAAACTTGTGCCTGCCATTTCAAAAGTCCCTGAAGACAACCCGAGCTTTCCCTTCCATGTGGGCCCTGAATTTATTGACTACGTTCTCTCGATTTCCAAATACTACTGTTGGTTGATAGATCACGTAAAAAAATTGAGGGAAACAACACAATGATGCTTTAATTATTACAAAAATCAGAGTAGGTAATAATAGGGGCATCACAGGTAAATTTGACTGACTAGCGACAACGTGCATCGGGGAACAACGTTTGCGGTTGCTGATGAATTATGGAAAATGTGGATAATCGCCCCCCACACGTGACTAATAATTTACAGCAAGCAACGCAATATGAATAGGACAAAAATAACTTAAAATGAGTAACGTGCAAGCTAAGCTAAACAATAAGTAAAGAAGTTGACAACCGGTGACAGTTACTTTTTGATGATAGAATACTACCTTTCTGCGCCCCTCGAGTGTCATGTGACAGGTGAATTATTTTATACCTACTTACCGTTGATCTAACGTATGTTGCGCGCGGTGTGTAGCGCCGCAATGCTCTTGAAGTGAACCACGGGGGTAAACGTCGACCTATTAGAGTGTTGAAGAACACCTTCGTTCTGACGATCGATCTTTTCAGTTGTTGGAGTATGGCTTCGTTCTGAGGATCGACCAATTCAGTTGTTGAAGAATGCTTTCTTTCTGAAGATCGACCTTTTCAGTTGTTGAAGGACGTCTTCGTTCTAGGAAGGCTCTACCATGGATTGATCCATCCTGCGCTGCTGTACTGATTCAGAAAATTTGTTGTTAGGATTCAGGCAATTTTTGTGTCTTATTCATTGATTTCTCACTCAAACCATGTACGTGCCAGCTGTAGGCATTCTCAAAGTGAAATTTGAATCCTGGCACTCTTTTTGAGCTCATCTATTTTATGTTGAATGTAGTTGACGCGGATTCTCAAGATTACACAAAAATTTCATCCAATTTGGTTTAAGCTCCCACAGTTTTTTGAGCGCTATACCTACATTGTGGACGTGATGCTTTTTGCAAAGAACATTTAAGCTGATGATATCAGGGCTTATCTGCTGGTGCGACGAGTTGTGTTCTACTCGTAGTACGGATAACACATTAGGAAAGTTGTTTTTGAAACCTCATTCCGTTCGACTGATATTGCTTAGCTTCCACAGGCCTTGTGCATTCTTGATGTTCATCTTCAGCTGCATAAAGATAGCATTTTAATTTAATAACATTAAAATGTCTGAAGTTGCTGAGAATTAACTTCTGATCGTTAATGATTATCACATAAGCGGCGCGCTTTCTTCAATTAAAAAAACAAACAATATTCAAATAGCTTATTCAGAGAACGATTGATATATTCCTCAAAAAACAAATAATTGAAGTATCTATATTTTGCGACTGCTTTTTTATTCGTGTTCCAAATTTAGCTTTCTTGAAATTTGTTTCTCTAGATACTTAAGTTTGTGGCAAGACGACGTTCTCGGGCCACCTAAAATAAAAGCGAAGTAAATAAATTCCAAGCCCCTCAGGGGGATACAACTATTGTATCTATGGGAATTAGCACTCCCAGGGGGAAAACGTGAGGGCCCGAGCTGAGAGTTAGGTAGGTCTTCTTTTTGTTGAAATGAAAGGTTTTTTTTTAGTTATGTTAAGGGCCTCATTTTTTCGGTTCACTGCTGTCCTGTTTTTCGGCACCTACCACGTTCTTCTGCAACTTTGCTCTTGTTTCATGAATTTCACTCTCAACTTACAGTTTCTATGCTCGTTCTGCATAGATTCCGTGGTCCTTTAACTCCATACTAAATGGTGCCTTTCTTCTTACTCTCTTTGGATCGCATTTGTTGCGGATAGGGAGGCTTAAGCTAACTAATAATCTAATCTAAAGAAATTCCAAGGCCTTCTTCTACATTATTCGTAGGTCAACAAATTTTTTTCCCCGAGATCAGCAACGTAGCCGTCTCATTGAAGTAGTCTTTTATAGTGTTTGAGTGATTTCTTAATTCTCATCCATCCGGTGCATGGTTGCGAACATTTAAACAATTTTGAACCACCTAATGAGATGCCATTATCCGCCCTTCAATTGAAAACCACTTATTTCTGAGTATGATTACTTGTCCAGTTCATGAAAAAGCTAAATGCGCTACAAAATGTATCCACTTAACTGTATTTTACTTCGAGCTGAAGACGAAATGTCAAAAGGAGGCGGATGTTGCTAAGGAGTCCGTCAGTTTTGTCACCTAACAATATCTTTACAGTGCTCGTCATAATATATTATTTTCGACCGTCCATCACTGGAACAGGATGCAGAACAGAGGCAAAAAATATAACATCGAGAAATTGTGTGGACGAAGTTTGCGTGCGAATGACAGCAGTACTTCATGCGCAAATGAAATCGTGTGTGGGAACGACCGTTAATCTGCAGAAAGCCTGATCGTTGGCGCTCCATCATCGGGCGGATGATGACAATTGGCAATGCAGGGAACCGCGCCTGCTTGGCAGGACTGCAAATAATTCGTGCTTCTGTACACGCTTCCACGGTTCCTGCTCGCCGGCTGTAACACTAAAAATGTTATTGATCAAAGTGAAAAATGACAACGACCAGCAATGCCATCGTACGATAAATATCAGAGGGCACGTACGGCAGCCGGCAGCACCTGTAATTTGAGGCAGCTTTGAATTCGGTTAGTTCACGTTACAGTGTCGTTCAGTTAAATCTTTTTAATATTTCGTTGTGAGACTTTCTTCCACGGAGATGCGTCGGAAACTTGGTAGTTGTCGCGCGTATTTTGATGCCAGCAATGACGAAGTTTTTCCATGGCGCTTCTGAAATAATTTATTAATTTTTTGTTGATATCTTTCCTTGCCCAAGATCTCGTCACTCGCTCGTTGATGGTGAGTTTGCCTTCTCTAAAATTGATGTTCCTGCAATTTTATAAATTTTTTTTTTCAGCTTAAAGCGTCGTTATGTGCGTATATGTTGTGAATAAATATAAGCCTGATATAGGTTTGAAGATAATGAAAAGAGACTTCGATAATTTTCTATTAACTTTTTTGATGTTTTCGATTATTTTAGATTTCATCGTTTCGCGTAATTTGAAAATGACAGCAATAAATTAAACGGGACACTTCTTGCTCGCCAATTAGAGTCGCAATAAGGTAATGTCGTATTTCCCACGAGATGGTCTGAATCGCTGTGAGTATTGACGAAACAGCTATTGTGAAATTATACTTCATGTCTTTTCTGATCGTAGAAACTTGAGCTCGTGTAGAAAATAAAATTTTAAGACTCACTAGAGTATGCAGAAACGTGTATTGTGTTGCCTAGGGTGCCTCGCTAGTATTTCTGATAACCGTTGTCCACAATAAATTACTCGAATAGATGTACTGTGCGTTCCCATTCTGCCGGTGAAGAATTTAAAAAAGGGCTCTTCAATATCGAGAAGTTTAAAGTAATTTTCTTATTTTAGATCTGTAGCGTTGCAAATTCACGTTTAGCGATAAAACCTCTTAGCATTTTAGACAACTTTTGCTGTCAGGAACTCTGCAAGTTCGGCGTAAATTTCTGACAAAGTTTCCCGCTCTTTCTCGAAAATTTTGCTTTGAAGGTTTCCGAAACCTGTGCTTGTACAGCTGCTGGTTCCTGCAACCTGTGATCAGCTTAGCTCCAGGTTCCTCTCCTCAGGAAATTGCAACTTTTGATTGTATTTGTGAGAATTAACAATCCCGGAGGCAAAATGTGAGGTCCCAAGCTGAGAGTTAGTAGGCCTCGTTTTCATCGATATAAATGTTTTTGTTTTGTGAAAGATATTTTTTTCGGTTCATTGCTGTCCTGTTTTTCAGTACTCCACACTGTCATCGTCAACTTTTATCCTGTTTCCTAACCTTACACGACAAATTACTGTTTCTATGTGCTGGGATCCTGTGTGGAAACTCAGCTTATGTATAGGTTCCGCGTTTCCTTAACTCCATACTGGTGGCTTCATCTTTCCTCTTTTAGCACATTTTTGTGATGATAAGGAAGGCTAAAACTAACTTATTATCAATCAAGCTGCAGATTCGTGTAACGTGTGTTTTGCACCAAGTTTTCTTACCAGCATTCATACTGTTATAGATTACTGCACCGTGAAACATACACTCCTCTAGGTTTTTATAACCTGGAACCTGTCCTACTACAGGCTTCTGCACGCAGGACCTTTATTACAGCATGGTGCTATGGCCGTCAGACAGCTCCTACAACGGAGCCCGTTTGCTGCAGAAGCTGCCCTGTCCATTTCAAGCGAACTTGTTAGAGTGCGGTGGACCGCGGCTTATGAACCTGGTACTGAGGAGCACTTCTCTGCTCTTTGCGCACAGAGAAACTCTCGATAAAGGGAAGGCATTGAACACTCGTTCAAGGTTTGTTTCTGAGCTTCAGGTGATTCCGTGAGCACTGGAAGCCTCTGCTTCATGATTTGGAAACTTCAGTCGCACTTTGGTTTTTACGTTACTTCTCTGCGTTCGCTTTTTATTCTTTTTTTTAAAGATTTTGTTATTTTCGAGCAGATACTCAAACTTGAAATCAGCGCGGTGGTTTAGCTGTTGTTTCATTTTTTGTGAATACAAATACTGTGTGTTGAGAATATGTGCAAGTTTTGCGTGTATTTAAATTGGCTTCGATTTTTAGGTGTCTGGGTTGACTTTCATTGTGCTGGTAGAAATTATTTTACTATTTTTGTATGATAGTGTCGCCCATGTTAATTTTCTCTGCATTGAAAATTTATCGTAATTTTTAAGAGGTATACGATTTACCAACTAAAAGGGGGTTTTCAATTTTTTTAGTTGTCAGTTATAATGTTGATTGAAGATTGCACATAAAAGATATTAGTCGAAATATTGCGCTTTTCGCATTGAAATGATCGCTAGCTGTGTGATTTAAAGAAATATACTTGATTACTCTGGAAAGGGCGTCTCTCGGAAGTGCTTCGACGATTTTTACAACCATCTTCCGGCAGTTTGTCCGTATGTTCCATTTTATTTCTTCGAACCTTTTATGACCACCAAACGCTGTGTTTGGTTCTGAGCTTGTTGTCTTGTCCAACATTTAGTGCTGATGGTAAATCTTTGAGCTGGATTGTATACGGCCTGAGAACCGAAATGGAGGCATTGTTTCATCAGCTGCGAGAGTCACGGATGGCGTGGGCAGCGCCCATCAGTTGGCGCGCTCGCGTGCCGGCCCTCAGTTACGCGACTCGACAAATGCTCCGCCGACAATACCCCAAAAGCGATGATGTGTCGGACAAGAGGCAGTAAAAACTTTAGGCCAAGCGTAATTTCGCTCAAAATTGCTTTGCACACAGAATCTAAACACAGGCTGGACGGAACCCAGGCGGCGGCGCGGAATCATAAGCACCGCAGTCGCTGTGCGTTTGAATCGTTCTTTATGCAAAGCAGCTGCCTGCCGCAATGTTGAAACTTATTGCTCGCCAATATGCAGGTCCAGAAACCTTATCTGACTGTAATTCTTTTTGAAGTTCCGAGCCAAACTCATGGACAGTTTTGAACTGCCGCCGTTGTTCTCAGCGGTTTACGAGCAGGTATGGTTCTTTCTCGGCGGCCTATGAACGCCTATTGTTAATTTAGCTGTCGTTGTTCTTGATTAATGCAAATTTATAGCTTCAAGTCCCTGCTTTCTCCGTTGCAAGAAGCATGAGCTTTGAAATTTTTGTGATACTTTTTGTATCATCTACCTTGACACTGGACGCGTTTATTGAGTCTCATAGGTATAGTATACCATGAATAATGTCCCATAAGATGCAAGTTGCACGTCATTAGACACTTCTTACCACCTGGCTAATCAGCATTATTGCTTAACTCACAACGAGAGTTTAGTCCAGTCACGGCAAGCCTTCATCTAGTTTCCACTCTCTTTGACGTGGAGACTCGCTCTCGTTTCTTTCGTAAGAGAATCTGAGGTAATAAGGTCCGAGAACTCACTTTTTGTTTGCATTTTTTGTTAAAAACATGGCTCTGACAATAAAAAGCTTAGTTTCTTGGACTTTTTTTTATGAAATCATGAACAAAGAATACTCACGCAGTGATCCTGGGCAATGGTTAGCTAGAAACATCTCTTTTAAAGAGCTGGTCCAAGAAAATTTTTCTCCCTTTAGAATTTATTTCGGTGCCCCATTCAACCACCATGGGTTTTCTTTGATTTTAGCCTGCGTCGTCCAATGGACAATACGCTGGTTCATACCCAGAAATTTTACGTCATTATTGATAATTCATCTTCGAAGAATGGCTTTGACGTGAGATTTACTTCCGTAGCAAAGTTGCAAATGTGTCATTATTTGTCATGCCGTGCGCGCTTAAAACGGACTTGAAGACAGCAAATGTGTCAGTGAAATTGTGCTTCAGCGTTCGTTTGATTCGTTTTTTTATGTAATTGAAATTCTTACCTTGCTGTGAGTTTTGTGATGCCCAAGAGAGCTAGTTAATTTTTTCTCCCCGGTGTTTTTAAATAAAACCTTCAACATCGTGGCTCAGACAATGCAGTAACTTTTGCTGTGAAAACGCCCATCTGTTTTGGCGTTGTGAAGTCTGGGTGACTTGATGCGTGAAAGGCACTCTAATATCAATTCAAAAATTTTAGTCATGGAGCTAATGTTAGATGGAATCCAAATTGTATACATTTTTTATCGTCATCTCAAAATAACGTGAAAAGTTTTCACGTTGTAGGTATTGCCAAACTGAATGTAAATTGAACATTTTGAGGTTAAACTCTGTTCAGGTCATGAAGCCTGATGTTGGTGATTAGATGATGACCAATCAACGTAAGAAAATCGGATAAGTCATTCAGTTAATGAATTATTCAGTCGATGGACTCGACTTCTGAGCTAACATAATTACTAACACTGTGAAGGTCATGACAAGAAATAACTGAACCATATTTTTCTTGTTTGTTCAGCTGAAAAATGCTCATTTCCACTAATTTCTTGCGCCAAAAGTTATTAATTTGAGCGTTGCTGTGCGCTTATTGACAATTCCAATAACACGCGCATTTATGTTGCTACAGAACGCTCTCGTGCTATAAGTTAACCCAAGCTCATTTTCAACTTTCAAAGTCGACAAACAACCAAAACATTTATTTCTGCAGTTTAAACTCATTTCACTGTAATACAAAATGGGACTAGTCGATATTTTTACACGCATGAGATGCGGGCAATTTGGCAGACACGAGAGCCTTGCGTTGCAGGGCGCGTTGTCGTGCTGAGCGAACGCGTGCGCTGTCGCACGCAGATGAGGCCGCGCAGCAGCAGCCATTCGCGGCTGCAACGACCGGCCAAAGTGGTCCCCCGCTGCGCCAATATCCGCTCCTCGGTCTCTGGCTCCCGACCTCGTGATCTGGGCGAGGCGATCCCCGCTCCAAGCCCCCTCATGTTCCGCCACTCCAAGCCCCCTCATGTTCCGCCACTCCAAGCCCCCTCATGTTTTGCCACTATAAGCCCCCCTCATGTTTTGCCACTATAAGCCCC
>JACJUY010009047.1:0-10612 GCA_014220935.1 Platorchestia sp. MABIK | reverse complement strand
CTCGGATAGCTGATTTTGACTTCATAAATGATATCATGCAAACATAAATTTCACAATGGAAACTAAATAGAATGATAAATTACCCTTTTTAGACGTTCTCGTAAAGAAAACCAATTCAACATTCACCACCTCTGTTTATAGAAAACCTACATTTACGGGATTATGTACCAATTTCTTCAGTTGTATTTACAAAGGTTATTTTAAAACAAGTGTCACTACATTACTGCATAAAGCATATCGTATCTCAAGTTCTTATAAAATATTTAACAAAGAAGTGGAAGATATCACAAAGTTACTTGTAAAAAATAAATACCCTGTATCTTTGGTCAACAATCTGGTTAAAGTTTCCCTCCTTCTACAATTCCGACTGCACTAAAGCAAAAACTTTTCATCGAGCTCCCTTTCTTGGGCTATCTTAACAAGGAGATGAGAAAGGAACTTTTACCCCTGATACACTCTCATTTTACTTTCATTGACGTGCTACCATTTTATAGAAATAGTTTTAAAATAGGTTCATTTTTTAATGGGAAAGAGCGTTTGGAAGAGTGTCTGAGAAGTGGTTGTGTATATTTGTATAAATGTGATTGCTGCCTGCAGTCATATGTTGAAAGTACCGCACTCCAGCAATTTATCCGTCACAGCCAACACTCTGGTATCTCCCATAGAACCGGCCGTCCATATTCATCTCCCTCCCAGACCGCTATCCGAGATCATTGCCATAGTTCAAACCACCCTTTCAAAAATTCCAATTTCTCCACACTTTGGAGAACCACAGAGGAATTTTACCTAAGAATTTCAGAATCCTCAGTTAATCCTTAGTTACCCATAGATCTCAGTTAAATAATGACCTAAGTGCGATGAAATTAAATATTGCCCCAACTGTGTGAATAGGAGTGTGTTCGAATGTGTGTGTGTGTGTGTGTGTATGTGTGTAGTCCTGTTACTTTGGGTAGATATTATTGTGTGTTGGTCTGATTGCTAGAATTTAGGCGCATGTGTACGTATGGCTTCGAATGTTTGATAGAAATTTAATTTTTTTAATGGTTAGGCATAGCTATTTTTCGTTCAATGTAGGTATATTGATATTGTGTTCTTATAGCTTTTTCGCAATTTGTTCATTATCGTTTTTCATTCTGTTTTGCAGCACTGATGATAGAATCAGAGATTCCGAAACGTTTGTTATAAAAAGATGTTCCCTTTTATATTGGTTCTTCTTTTTATTTTGCGTATTAGATTTCATAAAAATCGCCCTTTTAATTCTACTATTGGAAGTTTTGCCACTTCGACACACAGCCATCTGAAATTCTGGAAATTATTGGAAGTTTATCGCAGGAACAGAAAACTGTTGACGAACCTCGATTTTATAAATATCAGTCAGCAAACTGACTTCTCTTCTATCCCTGAAATATCATGAAGATTCCAGTGGAACAACCAGACTGAGAAATTACGGCCTTCTATCGATCAACTGACGACCCTCAGGTATCCCTATGACAGTACCTTTTTCTTCATGTTTAAGTGATGATTAAAGCCTTAGAGCCACGCAATGGAGCGAAGATTGCTAGCTACTCGCGATAAATTGAGACTCTACCGGCAGCGAATAAGGAATGAACAACGGCAGGAAATATTTGAAAGGGACAGGCAACGTCAGCAAGTGAGACGAGCTGCAATGAATGATGTACAATATGAAGAGTCCCTTCAGCGAGACAGTGGAAGACAGCAAATCATGCGTGGAAATTTGAACGAGGAGCTGCAATCTTGGTACCTTGAGCTGCAGAAAAATTTATTTCAGTAAAGAAGGCAAAATATGAACGAGGAGCAACAATCGCAGTACAGTGAGCAGCAAAGGAATTTATCCCAACAAAGAAGGCAAAAATGGATGAGGAACAACGAGCACAGTACCTGAGTGTCAGAGAAATTTATTTCGGCAAAGAAGGCAAAATATGGATGGGGAGCAGCAAAGGGTTAGGTTTCCATAGGTTAGATAATGTTGATGAATTTTGTTCACGGGTCCACGGTTTTATTATGTTTGATATATTATCGAAATTATCGGGATAGGTTCGGTTACGATAGGTTCGGTTAGGATATGTTAGGTTAGGATAGGATATGTTAGCATTGGTTATGTTATGTTGGAATTTTTTCACGGGTCCACAGTTTTTTTATGTATGACATATTATCAGGATGGGTTTGGTTAGGGTAGGTTAGGATGGGCTAGGTTATCATAAGTTAGGTTAGGATAGGTTAGGTTAGCATAGGTTAAGTGATGTCGATAGAATTTTTTCACGGGTCCACGGTTTTTTCGTATGGCATATTATCAGGATCGGTTCAGTTACTATTGGTTAGAGTAGGATTGGTTAGAATATGCAAGGTAAGGGTAGGTTAGGTTAAAATATATTATGTTAGAATTGGTAAGGTAATGTTAACCAATTTTTTTCAAACGTTCACCTGCTGAATGACGACATTGGGTAAGTTAGGATAGGTTAGGTTAGGATAGGATAGATTAAGATATGTTAGGTTATGATAGGTTAGGTAAGAATAGGATAGGTTTAGATATGTTAGGTTAGGATAGGTTAAGATATGTTTGGTTGAGATAGATTATATAATGTTGACGGAATTTTATAATGGGTCCACGGTTTTTTATGTTTGACATATTATCAGGAACGGTACGGTTAGGATAGTGTCACGGCCACTGTGAATTTTAATTTTCATTGTGGCAACATCCGATAGCAGCCGAAGCCCACTGCCTTAAATTAAATGCATTTCTTTCACGGATCTTGTTGAAAATGTCGTTGCTGAAATTTGTGTTCTTTAATCTGTGTTATTCCTCAAGCTGTGTCATTGCTTAACTGTATTCTTGCTTAACCTGTGTTATTGCTTAATCTCTCATTGCTCTCAAATGTTAACACGTTCGTTCAATAAATTGCTTGAAATAAGATATGTAATCAAGAAAAGATTTCGTGAACAAATGTGAGAATACGCATTAGGCATTTGTCGAGCCAGCGAACCTGAAGACAGTGAACTGTTGTACGAAGGTGCGCTCTTATTTGTTGTTAAACGTAGATACTTAGGTTCTGTGCTTTTCTACTTTGTCACAGCATTATTTATCTGCATTGCGGTAACTTTCGCGTGTGTGCCTGGGTGTTGCAGCGTGTGTCCCTGGGTGTTGCAGCGTGTGTCCCTGGGTGTTGCAGCGTGTGTCCCTGGGTGTTGCAGCGTGTGTCCCTGNTTTCACAAAATACCGTACTCCCAAGTTACCGTATTCCCAAAATACCGTACTCCCAAGTTACCGTATTCCCAAAATACCGTTTTCACAAAATACCGTACTCCCAAGTTACCGTATTCCCAAAATACCGTACTCCCAAGTTACCGTATTCCCAAAATACCGTTTTTCCAAAATACCGTATTGCAAAATTGAGTAAATTAGCATTGCCTTCTAAGATCAGAGCTTCAAGTTCTCACAAATGATAGAATCTGAAGTGCAGTGAAAATATCTATCGTTTTAGTAGAGCATCACACCTCAAATACATGGTTCCAGTTTGTGTGAGTGTGGGTGCTTGTAAGGATTTTTAAATGTCTAATCTATTCAGCAAAGCACATTAAAACCAAATTTAAGCCACTTAATGAACAACGGTTTGATGTACATACGAACATCATTTTCAGGTTGTCACTGCTAGGGATTATCATAAAGCTCACCATTACTTACGCCTCGTATCGTAAAGCACCATTACTTACACCACATGTCGTAAAGTACACCATTACTTACGCCTCGTGTCGTAAAGTAAACCCTTACTTACACCCTCATATCATAGAGCACCATTGCTAACGCTGCATGTCGTAAAGCACACCATTACTATCATTACTTACACCACATGTCGTAAAGCACACCATTACTACCATTAGATACACCTCATGTCGTAAAGCACACCATTACTACCATTGCTTACACCACATGTCGTAAAGCACACCATTACTACCATTACTTACACCACATGTAAAGCACCTCGTTACTTACGCCTCGTGTCGTAGAGCACCCCGTTGAGTTCTGCAAAGCAGGAGATGGTTGACAAGGACCCCGCTCCTGTCTCCGGCCAGCAAGAAGCGCCGTCGAACTTGATTTGACAGTTGCCAGGGTCGTGGCTGTCTCCTCTGGTCTTCCTCCAGAAGCTGTCGAAGCATTCCTCCCACTGCACCGCGTTCGAGTTCGTGTTCACCGCCGACCTGTGGCCAAACTCGAGCAGGCGTGTCGTGTGCTCGAATTTCTCGAAACTCGTGTAGTTGAAGTCGTCGTAAAAGGGGCGCGTGTCCGTAAAGTTGAGTCCAGGGTCCGTTTCGTTGCGTAAGTTGGCCCCTGCGCTGAAGGGCATATCTTGCGCATTGTACACGGCAGGGCCTAGTTTGCTCGGGTAAAAATCAGGACTGCTCGGGAGCCAAGTTACGTCTTTTTGTGACGCAGAACTGAAGATCGGGTAGGAATTTTCGCCAGAAATGTTCGACGGGGGTTTACTTCTGGTCGCTAGACTTGCCACAACTTGAGTGTCGTTTTCCATGCCAGACTAATGCTATATACTAACGCAACTAACGCTCTCTTCGACTGCTTGCGCCCCTCATCTAAACTCTGGGCTTGGTTGAACGCTTGGGCTGGTTAGTCGTTTGGCTTGGTTGATCACTTGGTTGGGTTGAACGCTTGGCTCGGCTGATCGTTGGGCTTAGTTGAAGGCTTGACTTAGTTGAAGGCTTGTTTGAACGCTTGGCTGGGTTGAACACTTTCCTTAGGGTCCGTATTTGTTTAATGTAGTACTTGTTTTTTGAAATTGTTACACTACGGTCGTTTTCTTTCAATTATCTTTACACACACATTGTTATGGTTTTAATGTAGTGTGTTATAATTTCACACATACAACGTTATGGTTTCATACAAAAGCTACACTCGCAAATTTATCGGAAAACTACACTTGTATTTACTACTGATCACAGACTGCCTTCACAGACCTCTACGTGTTCTTTAAGGTTACTTGTGTTTTATTTTTATAACACTTTTACTAGTGTAAGTCCTGTTACCAACTGTCTACCATTAGTCACCAGAACTAGTCACTATAATAAATCAATACCATTTATAACCACCATGAATCGCTAACAGTAATCACTTTCACAAATAAAAATGCATGCGGCGATTTTTTAGTCTTCTGCAATCACCTTCACAAATTATCTAGTGTGAAACTTTTTCCACATGATCTGAAAAAAATTCATTATTTTAGACACTTAAATTTAACAATTTTAAATTCACTTGTGCAGGAAGAAAAGGTACGTTTTATGCATATGAAAATACGACAAATTTCCCTTTGTTTCAACACAAAAAGATTTAAATGAATACAAAAATGCACTTAACAATAGGCGATTCTGAGCTGACCGAGTTATATTTCATTAGCAAGTTTATAAAACATTGATCATTTTTGATTAACAAGATATATGTGCATACGAAACCATAAATAACCGTGCTTGTAAAAAATTTGAAATTCTGCATGAATTTTGAAATTCTAAATAAATTTTAAAATTCTTAATAAATTTATAAACTCAGCAAAAATTTTGAAATTCTGCTTAACTTTTGAAATTCAAAATAAATACTGGAATTCTAAATAAGTTTTTAAATTCCTAATAAAATGAAATTCTCATTTAATTTTTAATTCCTAAGCAAATTTTGAAATTCTAAACGAATTTTTCCATTCTACGTCGGGAAATTTCATTTAAATTTTGAAATTCCAAATAGATTTTGAAATTCTATATAAATTTTGAAAATCTTCCCTTTAATCCATACCTCAGCTGAAATATTCGTGTTCGTGTACAAGAGCTAGAGTCCCTAATTGCAAAATGAAATATTCTTGAGACAAGCAATTTCAATTAAATAATCAAGTGCAATGATTGTATACTAGTATATACAATTTCTGTACGTTTAAGATATATATGTAAAGCCTAATTGTAAAACGAATCATGCTTCACACGCGCAACAATCTTGGTAAACTAGCTACAGAAAATATTCGTAAATCAGCTACACAATATTTCCAAACTTTTGACGTAAAATACTTGTAAACTTGTCACTTACAACCTTACTAATCTATGTAGTTACATCAAATATTTTTAAACTAGTTATGTAAAATTTCTATGAACTATTTACACACAATCTTTGTAAGCTAGTTACAAAAAATATTTGTAAACCAGTTAAATACAATCTTTATAAACTAGTTACATAAAATGTTTTTAAACTAGTTACGCACAATCTTTGTAAACTAGTTACGTAAAATATTTGTAGACTAGCTACAAAAATATTTTTGTAAACTTGTTGCTTACAATCTTTGTAAACTAGGTAGATTCTATCTTTGTAGACTAGGTACATTCTATCTTTGTAGACTAGTTACATACAATCTTTTTGAACTAAAAAAAAATTTAAAAACACTAAAACCAAATTATTATTTGTGAGCAAGTGACATACAATCATTATTTACTAGTTAAACACAGATAAAACTTTGTGAGCAAACTGCAACATTGTGTGAAATGCCAGCGTGAGAGTAGAGCAATACTGGCTAAATGCTGTACATCTATGGACACTTTGATAAGTCACATCTAGATGATTGGGGCAAACCACCTAATTAGGGTAGTTTGATTATCAAGATGATTAGGGATCGTATGCAATTAGTTTACGAAGATTGTTGTGCGTATGAAGCATGCTCGATTTAATAATTAAGTTCTACACATATCTTTAAACTTACAAGAAATGTGTTTATCAGTAGGCAATCATTGAATTTGACAAGTAGTTTGTGTAGAGAATATTTCGTTTTTTTTTTCAATTAGGAACTGTAGCTACTTTATACGAGTATCTCTGTCTCAAAAGTTAGTAAATTTACAGTGCATCTACTGGAAAACTCTTCGATGAATTTATTCTTTTAGTAAAAACGATGTAACACAGATGAAATGCTATCACCGAGTACGTTAAATAGACTTAAACTGAACACCAGAAACGTAAAATTGTATTCAATCGATTGCATAATGACTTATTGAGAGAAGGAATTTACAGCTCAAATGAACCATGAAATTTTTTACATGCCAAATATTCAACCCTTTTGGTGCGTTATCATTAAAGCGAATATCGTTAAATTTTTGATCGTGAGGATAACTCCTCGGCGTCAGGGGTACAACGATAAAGTAATTTTCTGAGGGATTTCTAGTTTATAAATTAACGATTATTACGTAATAACTTTAAGGAGAAAATCACTTAGGGTGAAGTCCACAGTTTCAAGGCACAAAAATAAAATGAGATGTTAAAAAATTTAAACATTTCTAAATGAACGATAAATTCGCGGAACAAAACTGAACAAATATCGATGGAAGAGCAGGTGAAGGAAAATAATTTTATGTGAACTCTTCAGCATCTCGGATACAAAAACAAAATGATATTCAATAAGGCTTGATCACTTCTACATCCTCGATAATAACGCAATACAAAAGAACAGAAAGCAATTGAATAGCAGGGAAGGAAAGTGGTTTACGGTGAACTTTACAGTATCCAGTACACAAAAATTAAATGATATTCTAAATAACTTGTAAACTTCTACATCCTCGATAATAACGCAACATAAAACAACAAAATGCAATTGAAGAATCATTGGACGGAATTAATTTCCGAACAAATTAATCAAATGTTTGGAAGAAAGCACCATTCGGCCTAAGTAGAAAAACGTCTTAGCCCCTAATTTGATATAGCCTCCTAATTGCTGAAACAATCTGATTTGTTCCTTACAGCAAACTCAAACCCTTCCGAAAAAATCCCTACGTGAATTAGAAAGTGAAATATAATTCTATGAAAAGAAAAATATTATTCATTACAATTTACTAGTTTAGAACAGTTGAGAACAGTCAAGAACAGTCAAGAACACTCAATAACAGGCAAAAACAGTCAAGAATTGTCAAAAACAGTCAAGAATTTTGTTTGAAAGCTTATTTAGCCGAAAGCTTTACAAAAGTGAAAAGAACCTAATATCTGAGACAAGTGAAGAGCCGGCAAATTTTTGACCGTAGATACTAATTCCGTAGATCCTGCCAGCGCAGGTTTGTATTACAAATTCGTATAACAAGGATTTGTAAAACAAAGTTCCGTTTTACAGGATTTAAGCCCACATCTAAATCCTTCACTTCGTGTGACAAGTTTTACCCGTCACTCAGCACTTGTGTGCTGGAAAGAGCAGTAAAATCTAATTAAATTAAGAGCGGCTCAATCTAGTTAAATCCAGTTATATAAAAAGCAGTTCAATTTAGTTAAATAAAAACAATAAAATCTAGTTAAATCATGAGCAGTTAAATTTAGTTAAATCATAAGCAGTTAAATCTAGTTATATCAAGAACAGTTAAATCTAGTTATATCAAGAGCAGTTAAATCTAGTTAAATGAAAAACAGTTAAATCGAGTTAAATCAAAAGCAGTTAAGTCTCGTTATATCAAGGGCGGTTTAATCTAGTTAAATCAAAAGCAGTTAAATTGAGAGTAGTTAAATTTAGTAATATAGTTAAATTAAGAGCAGTTAAATCTAGTTAAATCATGAGCAGTTAAATCAAGTAATATCAAGAGCACTTATATCTAGAAATATCAAGAGCAGTTATATCTAGTTCCCCCCACACAGCGTTGGCCAGGCAGCACGCACACAGCACACAATGCCATTCCACTCTGGTAATTCGGACGTAAAATCGAGATCTTTCCGGTATCAGTGCTACCAATGCGGCAGATGTCGTCAGCTTATATCCAGGCAATTTAGCCGCGCGTCTAATTGGTATTTGCGGGCCAACATTCGTCGGCTCTTCACCTGTCCGATTGATTCGCTCTTTTATATTTTGTTCAAGCGTTCTGCTAAATTGTCTTTCAAACAATGTTCTTGACTATTTTTGATTGTTCTTGACTGCTCTTGACTGTTCTTGACTGTTCTTTACTGTTCTTGACTGGTTTTGACAGCTTTTGATTGTTTTCGACTGTTCTTGACTTTTTTTGACTTTTTGACTGTTTTTATCTGTCCTTGACTGTACTTGACTGTTCTTGACTGTTATTGGCTGTTCTTAACTGTTTTAGACTGTTCTACACTGTTCTTGACTGTTTTTGACTTTTATTGGCTGTTCTTGACTGTTTTTGACTGTTATTGACTGTTCTTCGCTTTTTAATAATAGTAATCATTTTCAGTGACATCAATGTAGACAATCACGCCAAATCAAACAGCTGTTGAAACACAGCTGATCAACAACAACATCCATAAAAAATTAAGAGCGACTGCTGTTGTGATCTAATGTTCATATTTACCATCGTGAAAACTCCAGTACGAATCTCTTGTAATTTACAACTTAATAAACAAACTTTTGCATCTTTAGCATATAAATGCAATTTACCTTCATATTAATTGGATTTTAAAAATGTTAGAAAAAATGTACAAAATAAAAGTTCCTCTGTCAAAAAGTAATGAATTTAAAGGACATATAAAATTTGCTTTTCACTTCTATTGAGTATATTTAGGGAAGATTTTCAGAATCAAAAAAACTATGAATTTAAGGATGTTATAAATTTGCTTTTCACTCATTACATTTATCTAGGGAAAATTTTCATGAAAATTTCACTTTATCATTTACTTTCACATATGAAGAAGCCATGAGTTATTCTTTCGTTGTAATGTCAAGAATGGACTGATTTCTTGAAGCACGTATTTGGAAGAGAGATATTACACGGGAGGTGAGATGAAACCATAGATTTAAATAAATTAATTAATTAAGTCGAAAGGCTTCGTCTTGTTTTGGCAAACTTAGTTTTTTTAAAAATTCAATCTGAAAATATATATAACAAGGCTCGAAGAAACCTTTTGTTTCAAAAAAGTTCCATAAAGCCAAAGTTTCCGTTGTGTTACGGCCAACTTTGCTTTTAGAAAACGTAATCTGAAAATGAATGTGAAAAAAATTCTCTAAAATTATTCTGGTTCTAAAAAAGTTTTACAAAAACTAAAGCTTTCGCTGTTTTCTCACCCAAAACAGTTTTTAAAAAACATAATCTGAAAATAAATATCAAAATAGGTCAGAAAACAATATGTTTCTAAAAAATTTTACAAAACAACTAGAGCTTCAGTCGTGTTTAGGCCGACAATTTTCGGAAAACGAAATCTGATAATTAATTTTGAGAAAAAGCGAGAAAAAAAATTCTGTTCCTAAAAAAGTTCAATACAACTTAGAGCTTTCGCTGTGTTCTGACCAACAACAGTTTTTGATGAACTGAATCCGATAACAAATTCAATGAAAAAGCCAGAAAAAAAAATTCTACTCCTGATAATCTTTTATAAATAAATATTGTAACAAGACAAGAAAAAATAGTTCTGCTTCTGAAATGAAAAACGTGATCTAATAAAAACAAGTATTAAAACATCACAAGAAAAATAATTATGCTTCCATAAAAGTTCAATAAGCCTGGAGCTTTCGTTGTGTTCTGACCAATAAGAATTTCCTCAGAGCTCTTCTCGCAGGAAATTGAACCTGTCCGAAATAATTTCTGAGCGCGTGGCGTGTGAGCTCGAGTGCCAGGTGGGTAGAGTTTCCTCTGAGGGAAG
>JACJUY010009046.1:15996-34978 GCA_014220935.1 Platorchestia sp. MABIK | reverse complement strand
GTGCATCTAACGTGTGCTATGCGGGTTCTGGCCTCAACCGACCCCTGCTTCCGGGACTTAGTGTCCTTGAAAGCCGGCTTAATTGGAGACGTATTCGCCTGAATATCATCTTCGAAGATCTTCAGGTGAGCCTCCTTTCCTTTGCTACGCTTGTTCATAAAAAATTGTCTTAAATTACAGCGTTCCCTGACCCCACTAAGGGTGTTAGGTAAGTCTATGTCTTCAGTGTCCGTTAATTCGGAAAGTTACGCCGCACGGTCGGGTGGCGGGACAAACTATCAAATTTCTTTTAGGCATATTACTTTTACACTTAACTCTCTCGAACTATAGAACTTAGCCTGAAAATATAAGTCAGCGTATAATCATCACGAAGAGCTCATAAGTAGTATCATTTTGACGAAGTTCCGTGCGGACAAAGTACCACAGAGCTGCATCATCATGAATTCATTAAAAATCGATGAGAAAAATTCACAATAAACGACCTCGTCACTCAGGCTCTCCATAACTTTCGCTAACACACCGTCTACTCTTCACAAAAAAGCAGCGTGAAAACAGTTGAGAAGTCATCTTGAGCCACCTTGTCTTGACTCGTGTCCATCAGACTTCGACTTATTCCAAAAGAGTATACAACCCATGGAAGGACGTCATTATTCATCTCTTTGGAAGCTTTCTAATGCTGTTGCCCGAGCCAGTTATCTGATGAACCGAGTTAGTGCTTCAAAATAGAGTAAAACTTTCTGCTCGTCAAAACTCAAAAATAAAACAAGAGCGAGAGGCGATATTGAATGATTGTAAAGAGATACAATATACAAATCAATAGAGCAAGTTGACTAAAAATGAACATTTATGTGAAATTACATTCATGTAAAAAATGCAAATTGCATGCACGCGAAGAGACTTTGATGTCATTCGAAGTGTTTTGCACATGCCGAGCAGAGTCCGCAACGATACTGAGGTTGCTGAACCCATTGACACATTCACATTGTTTTTTGTTTTGCTGAGTAAATGCATATGTGGGAGGGGAGAAGCACTATGTTTATTGCGCTAGTACCTCTTCAATAGCTGATATATCAGAAATGAACAAAATAAACATTCCGTAATTAAGATAGAACAGGTGCATCATACGACGCAGCGACGTGGATGCTACAGGGCCAAACATGGCAGCGCATCAGCAACAAAGAAACTGAGTAGGGAAATCGCAAAAGGCAGCTTGAAGTTTTAAATCAGTTTACTAAAAGACACCATGTGCAGCAGACTAAAATTCACATGATTCTAAATTCAGATCATCCGACAAAGCTTCCAAGGAACATCTGAGGCAATCGTTAGTCAATACCTACACAAATAAAGTATCAACATGGCTAATTATTGTAAGGAGTTTCCTTTGCTAATACAAAACAGCATTAAATATACTCTCACTAAAACTGTCAGACTTTATTCATTTACGCCGTAGAGCCCACTACCATCATCTCAATACATATGATCACGGGATCATCGTTTCATACTTCGGAACCATGTTATCAAGGTAGCAAAAATCACTGGAAATATTGACAGATCGATCAGTTCAGTACACTAAATTAAGAATAAAGAAATTAAAAACACGCTCAACAAAGTCAGAGAGGCTGAACGATCTGCCAACAAACTGGTCATCTGTCTCTTCAAAAATGGAGTTTTATGTCCCATGAAAAATTTGTGTTTTTATCTGAACAAATGAGTAGACGCCCAAGGAAAATGGGCGTCGATATTCAAGAAATAATTTGTGGTGCCAGTATCTTATCTCGATGAAAACTCGCCAGGTAGACTAGCATTTGAGTTTCAAATAGTGCCCAACTGAACTCGAGCAATCGATTACATTAACTGGTAAGAAATATCACCAAAAAGAAGTTAATTTTAGCTAAAAACTTGAAAATTAATTCCCTCGAATGTGTAGGGTTATAAAAAGGATTCTGCGTGACTTACACGGTCAAACAGGTAAAAAAGTTTTCTATTAGTGCAAAGAAGCTTAATCCTGTTACATAAATTTACCCACAACAAGGGACAGACCAACTTGGAGGAGCAGGGAAGAGAATGTTTACTCAACAGGTACAATGTTGGTCTTATTCGGGGGCTCCAACACTACTTTCTTTAAATAATAGAAATGAAAGACAACTTTGAAGCTAAATCTCAATAGCAAGAGCGATATGGTTTAGCTTCTTCAATAGGAGTCTTATCTTGACGACCGAAGTGGATGTTGAAGGATAACTTAGATGGATCCATCTTCGTCTGATAATGAAAATTCCTGTAAGAAAAACATACACATTATTGCACGTAAGACTAACATTTCTGAAGGGTGAAGACAGAGTTTCGGTCGGCTAAATTTCCACAAAAATTAATGCATGATTAAATTAATTTTAGAGTTGAAACAAAAAACTGAACATCTCAAGTTATATATTTGTTTTCTTATCTTTCAAGAATTTATACATGTTAAGAATACTTGGCATGAGATTTGATTTTAAAGTCTCGTTAGCTACAGCGAAGATGATCCCCAGAGAAGGAGGGAGGCACTTTTTGGCATGGAACAGATAAGATTATAAGTTGATTGAACCCTTTCAATCCCGATTATTTTTTTCGAAAAATTTAAAATGATGGCATATATTACTTGTTTATAAGTCTATGATACTTGGAAAAATAGTTAATACATTCCCACGTTCATAGGTCAGGTTACAGGCCCTGGGATTTTTCGTCCCATCGCTATTTTATGGAGGTGTCATACATCCCACTGGGTTTATTGTAAATCTATAGGACGCATTCGCAAAACGGGAGTAAAAGGGTTAAGCCTTCTTAACTATAACAAAGGTATTCGAATAGAGAAAGGAGGAAGACACCATAAGACTTTATTTAAAAATACTTGGAAAATCACACAAAAAAGTGCAGAACTCGGTAAAAGTGGCACCAAGAGGAGCAGTTCTCGAGAAAACGACAAAACCACGCCCACCTAGTCCCCCACCTTGAACTACAGCGACCACCGCTTAGCGAGATGACATACCGTAGAGAAGTCATCAGAGAGCTCGTCGTTGGAGAGTGGCTTCTTGAGCTGCGCGATGCCGCACACCTCCTCCAGATGGCGGGGCGAGTTGAGCACTTGCAGCACGAGCTCAGCTCCGTCTCTCTCGTATGCTGACAGTATCTGATCATCATGGAATGCTTAAAATCCCGTGAGAAAAATGCAGACCTCAGCCACTCGAGGCTCTCCACAACTTCCGCTAACACCCTGTCTATTTCGTAACGAAAATGCGGCGTGAATACAGTTGAGATGAGTCTTCGTGATTTGAAAGGTTCACATCACGCAGTGCTCAATGGATAAGCGCTGTTTGATGCAGCATTGACCACAAAATAAACATGTCATGTTTGATTCAGCATTAAGTAGGTAATTAAAACTTACAGTAGCCCGTGTTGTCGGCATCAATTTTCGCGCACACACAGGGTGTTGATCATGCCTACAAGGTGATAGATAATGTGGATTGGTCCCTGTTCGGAAGCCAATTGATAGTTAAGAAGCCGTATTTTCTGAGGCTGATTTATTTCATGGAATCTTCCTGATGTTCAGGGATAGGAGAGAAAGTCAGATTTGCTGACTGATAAAGCCGTATTTTCTGAGGCTAATTAATTCCGTTGGAATCTTCTTGATGTTCAGGGATAGGAGAGGTCAGATTTGCTCACCTTTATTTATAAAGTTAAGATTCGTCAACAGTTTTTTCCGTTGCTGCGAATAGCTTCCAATATTTTTGGAATTCCAGATGACTGCGTAAAGAAACTAATGCTTTAGCTAAGCAGCGAAATTTACGCTGAATAAGTTCAGCGAAAAAGCGATCAGTTAACAAGCCAACAAAAATTTGAAGATCGTCACAGAAGTTCGATTTGCAATCATATATGAGACGCGAGCTCAGTTTATCCTAGGGAAGCATTACTTTCCCTCCGTAGTACAGAGGCACCAGTCGACCTATCTTGGCGATGGGTTAACTCAAGGGTATGTAGAAAATCCAAGCAAAAATGTTTTTAATGAGACCTAAGAGCTCCTTTTGTGACCGAATTTGATTAATTTTGAGGTAAAAATTGGAGCACTTACGCGACACATTTAGTTCATATTTTTTAAAATAACACTTTAGAGTGAATAAAACCTGAAACGCGTATTGTTACTTAATTGTTGCAGGACGATATGGGCTGACCTACAGCATTAGATGTGTAAGTAATACAGCATCACATTTGATAAATCTTTAAAAACGTTAGAGACATGATATCTGATATATATTCAATCAAGTGATTAAACAAGGTCACTAGGGCAAAATCAGGTTTCTTATAAACATGCATCTCATGCATCAAGAGGTATCTAATAGATATGATACTTAATGAACCGAGAGGCACCCCGAGGTATCTCGAAAAGACGTACCTGATACCCAATTAGGACAGACACCAAATGCTTTAGAATTCCCCTAGCTAATGACTCGCAACAAATATTAACATTGGATTGACATCTTCTTGCGAGTCTGACCTACATGAAGGCCTTCCGGACAGAGTAGGCCAAAATGCTAATAGCTGTCGTTCATACGCTGCTAACCTTTGACAACAAAAGACCCTTTAACACAACTCAACCTGACATAGAGCGTCTATGAACCTAACGTATTTTGGTATAAGTTTTTAGACAATCGCAATATATTATAGTTGGGCACATAAATGAGAATGAAATTAGCAGTCATGCCCATAAAAGGCCATAATAATGAAGAATCCAGTTGTGAACAAATTCCTTCCACTTTACTGCATTCCAGGTAAAGTGTCACGACCAAGGCTCAACTTCACTTCATGTCAATTTTATGAGAAAATTGTCATCGGAAAAGATACGAAGAACAACTAATTACCAACAAAACGTATCTCAGTTTTGACTCAGCCACGCTAATGCACCAGAACTTAGATAGCGCACCATGATTGGTGCCTGGCACTTGGGTTGCACATCAGAACCTACTGATCTCATCTCACTGATAGCTCTCATCAGCCATGCTGAGACTGTACTCGTGGACATGACACTGAAATCCCTCACGAGGGTTTGGTACTCAAATGATTCATAAGTACATATTTGATACACAAATGACTCATGAGTGCAAATTTGATACTGAAACGATTCATGAGTACACATTTGACACAAAAATAATTCATGAGAATATATATATTTAATACATAAATAGCTCATAAGTGCATATTTGATACACATATGATTCATGAGCACATATTTGATTTATGAATGATTCATGAGTTCAAATTTGATACACAAATGACCCATGAGTGCATGTTTGATACCCAAATGATTCGTGAGTGCATATTTGACACTGAAATGACTAACGACGATCAAAGATGAACATAACCTTGCCAGGCACTGAGACTCCCCCATGCTATCGAAATGCCCCACGAGCGTCCAGCAGTGAAATAACGGACCTGCTGGCCACAGGCGGAGCACTGCGTGAAGGCGGGCGTGGTGGGGGTGAGGAGGTGGTGGTTGCTCAGGAACAACCGCACGCTGTGCGGCACGGCGCCCAGCACGCCCTCGCTGCTCCCCACACCGCTCGGGGCGTCCGCTCTGATCAGGCCAATGTCGTCCTTAGTTTGGGTGCGCACTCACGTGCTGTGGTGACTTGAACACGACTGGCAGACACTCGTGTCGAGGCGATGTCGTCCTTAGTTTAGGTGCGCACTCGAGTACATCACTTGAGTGCGCGCCTAAACTAAGGACGACATTGCCCCGACTTGAACACGACTTGTGTTGTTCATTGAACTGGGAAATGTGGGCGCTATGCGACACTCGCACAAATGCGCTAATTGCATGAATGCTAACACTGTTCTATGTTGAAATGCTAAGAGTGAGGCTGTTGCATTTTTGCTAGCGTCACACTTCAACTGTGCGGATTAAGTCTTCGGACTGATAAAATCCAATAATATTTTAATTAGAAAAAAAGGGGGGAAACTGCAGAACACATAACTAGGATTTTTACTTTCATTATGACTCATTATTACTCGGTATGGACTTCACTGTCCAAATCTGCCTCAAAAACCCGAGCTACGTAGCATGTCTTGAGAAATTCTGTCAATACCAACAAAAAAACAGTGTAGCTCCACAAACATCTAACATCAGCACGGTAGATCTACCGCATCACACAAATTCTATCCTCTGCTGCACCAGCAAAACAAGTCACAGATCACGACACCACCATAAGCACAGCTGAGAAACTAAGACCCACGAGCGCTTCAAACAGTGAAATGAAATAAAGTTGGTACAGGAAGTAGAACATTGACTTTTTAAAATATCTTAACATGAAGATCCTTAATTGATAAACGTACATGGGCGTCATAACAGACTAAGTCAAAGTTTATATGAAAGATCGAGAGAAAAAAAAATGATAATGCATTCCCACGTTCAAGTTATTTTATGTTTGATCAAGCTCATAAACACAGGAAACAATGAAAAATTTAAAAACAGCGCCACATCGATGTAAAACGCTACTAAGTTTCCTCTTACAATGACGGATGGCAGCACCAAGGAGTAAATACAGGGCCAAAAGGTAAAGGCAGCGCCACATTGATGTAACACGCTTCTTTCACCCTGAACATAAGAGATAGGTCACTGACCGCAGCGGGTGCTACAGGATAGAAATACATGTAATAATAAAAAATGAAAAGACAGCGTCACATTGAGGCAACACGCTTCTGAGTTTACCCCTTAACAAAAGAGACAGAAGGTCACTGACCGTAGCGGGTGCTGCAAGATCGCTGCGAGCATCTCAGCGGCGTGCGCAGCGGCCATCATGCTGACGCCAGGGCGGCTCACCGTGCACTGCTGGTCGAGTGTCCGGTCCTCCTGGCTCTGTACAGAAATCAGGCCTTCAGTGAGCTCAGAATTATTTCGTGGATTGTCGAGGCCAGTTTGTATAGTAATGCGAATTGTGTGGTGAGTGATATAGAAAATATCATCTTACGATTATACCAAATTGGATGTTATATAAAACTGGCTGGGATACTAGTCCCAGCCAGTCATTATTTATCCCAGCTAGTCATCATTGATCCCAGCCAGTCATCACCAATTCAACCCAGTCACCACCAGTCCCAGCCAGTCATCCCTTGTCCCAGCTAGTCACCACTAATTCTAGTCAATTACTAATAGTCTTAACCCTTTACCATTAATCCAATTTGGTTACCGTAGGTCTTAGCCAGTCACAAGTCGAGAGCGTAAGGCCCGGGCCATATAAACAACAGTGAAGCAGAGCACAGCTGGCGCGGTGTTTTATGTTAGTGGTATTCCTATTAGGGTGGCTAGACAAGTAGCAGAGAGCAGGGCAGGGCAGCGCTATCCGGAGCAGTCGTCAGTGGTGCTTTATCTTGGATGATAAAACACCGCTCGGAAGCTAGCACTCAGTTGCAGCCTAAAGTTCGTACGGGATGGATGTCGAACTCTGATCTCCTCGGTGCAAGCTATTCCTGCGATTTGGGGTGCATCTCATCCATAATATTTCGATCGTGACTATGTTAATGGTCATTGATAACAGCCGCTATGGAAGTTGGTGGTAATTGGGCTTGTGAAGTTATTTATACGTAGGTAGGTATTTTCCACCTAATAACTTGGAAAACTATACCAACATATATCAAGCATTCTCTCTGTCAATACCTACACTTTAAAGCGTACCACTGCCAAATATTTTTATATCACGTCTTTCCTGTGTGACGCACGGTACTAAAATTGACTTCAAATATACCTTTTTCATGTTTAACCTAAGAGTTTTTTAGTTTTAAATTTTAATCTTTTTTATTCTAAGTAATACTGAGGAAACACAGGTTACGTCATCTGTGAGTCAAATGTGGAGGGGAAGGATCTTCAACTTTTTCTGAAACAAGCACCAAGCGCTGGACACGGCCGATACAGAAATATTCAAGCTTGCGTTTCATCAGTAGTACATTGGTGAAAATAACTTTGAAAGCATACACTAAAAAACTATTAGTTTCTCCATAAAACGGTGGTGAGGTTCGAATTCTATGGACTAAATTCTAGAGAAAAATTGCAATTAAACTGCAATTTAGTGCCGCCCGCCAAACACGAAAGAAGATTTAATACTTTGAAATTGTTTATTAATTTAATAATTCAAAATTTGGGCTGTTATGTCCATAGTTGTATTTACTTATACGGTTGAATGAATATGTTCCTTGTTCTGTAATGTATCTACAGCACTGCAAAATAATCCACATTCAAGTATTTATAAGGTTTCGAGTCGTTCGTCAGTAAATTATTTGAATAATTATTTTATCAGTAATCATAACTAGCATGTCATCACGCAATTAATTTCTTGTGGAATTTTCTGGAGCAATTATAAAACAGTATTAAAGCCATTTAAACCATTGTGTGTAGAAACATTGCAGGAAAATTAAAAGTACTATACGACTGTGTACGGAAGTACTTGTAATGCTAAGAACATAATGCATAGCACAGCATTATATATAAATAAAGATAATTAGATGAAATATTGCCAGTTCTACAGCTATTTAATTAACAAAATTTGAGGTAACCACAGTCACCCCAAGACCGCAATCTACACGATGCATCGGAAGCAGTCTATAATTACCATCGACTATCTCGAGCTCAAAGGACAACTGAAAATACCTTTGAAATTTTATTCGGTTATTTCCGAATTTTCTTCCAACCTATTGCTACTGCCCCAGAAACCACCCACAAATTGATCATGTGTGCCTGTATATTATATAACATTTTGAGGGAAGCACAAATCCAGGTCAGAACACCTTGATGATGCACTTCCAGTACCCACTTTAAATTTGGTTCCTTTAACAGGGCACAATGTTCCTTCTGGAATGAATAGCACTGGCAATCGAGAAATATTTAAAAATTACTTTAACGGGCCAGGTAGTATTGAATGGCAACATAATTATGCAGCACAACATTAATACAGGTATGATACGGCCATATTTCCTAGGTCAACATTTTTGATGACGATTTGAGAAGCCCCACAGAGACACCTCACTACTGCATCACATTGTGTGTGGAGTCAGGGCTGCACGTCGATCATGGTTATATATTTTTTTCGAAGTTGATATCTGATCTTGTTGGTATTGTTTCGATGGAATCTTTAAATGCAAATTCTATTGTAGGCGCAAATTATTTATTTAACGCACATTTTTATTAAAAGTGGGTATAAATATTATGAGTTCCTACACATATTGTACATATATCACTTTCTCGCAGTGTATAATAAAATATCAAAACAAAATATTTTATGTGATTTACCAACAATTTGCATGAACCTACCTGATCTTTTTAAGAGTAGTCTCAATATTATTCTAGAGATTTCGTTTCAGTTAAATTTTTCTACAGTCTTAACTCTTTACATTATACAGAGCTTCATTATATCTAACAAAATAAATTAACAATTCCTCTTCTTCGCCGTTCTCCATTGTAAAGTTTACTTTTTTCAAACTTCTAATCAGTGTTTATAATGAATCAAAGACGCCAACACCGTAAAAAACGTTCACCAACTCATGGCCGGACGCAACAGCGGCCGGCGTGCACCTGGCAGCACCGTCATTTAGCGGCCACTGTTCTCTAGGAAACCAGTGGCATTTGAATTAAGACAAAGTTTTTGTGACCTCATCCACCGCTACATTACGGCCGTAAAATAGCGGCACCGCTTTTCTAGGATACCGTAGCTTTAGTACCATTGCAGCATCTTTAAACATCGTCATAGTTCCGGAACAAAGCACGAGCGTCTAATTTTACAACAAAAATTAAAATTAGAGAAAAGTTATAATACAAAGAGTCATGAATCGTGAAAAATTAAACATATTCAAGTAATTTTTTGGTAAAATAGTTTCAGCTCGGAGTTATGACAAAAAAAACTATCTGATGAAAGCAATGAGAGCTACCGAAAGCACATGCTACCGAGTTAGGCAGGGGCACAGACTGACAGGGAGACACGGGCTAAAGAAACAGCCCGTAAACAAAAACAGTAAAGAAATCAACAAGCACACAACACAATTGAAAAGAGCAACACCCACATTGCCAGGCACAGAGATATCGTTGCAGAAGTAACATCCAAGATGGCGGCCGGGCACGAGTTTGCTGGAGTAGTCGAACGCTTCCTCTGCCGAGCTCGCACCTGCAAGGGAGCGTCAGTCTGAGAGAGACATGTCTTGTTGTCACTGAGCTGCCCTACATTGAGGCATGCCTTCACCAAACCAACACTTGTTAGAAGCATTCAGCAACAATTACCCCACAATATTTAAGAATTTTTCTCGAGATTATTGTGGTAACGCAGCTATATCTAACACATTAATAGGAGTCTCCTCCTTGTCAAAAAAACAAAAACGATAACAATAGAGTAAAATCACTGAAACTAGGTTGAGTCTAGAATTACACTGATGCTCATCAGGAGCCAATTCCTCCATTATCATGTGACAGGGGTTATCCTGTAGCGAGGGTTTCACACGTTTACAAGACGAAGCTCAGAACCACTACACTTTTGCGAAAGTCCTGATTCATTAGTGGCTATCCCCATCTGAAACATGACAAAAGCGGAGAGAGGCATGATAATTTCTTATACCATCCCATATCAGTCTTAAACCATTTTACTCATTCGAACAACAACCTTCGAAAAAAATTAAAACAAATACGTATCAACTAAGAGAACATGTACATAATTAAAGAAAACCCATCTTCCTTAAGTTGCTCTTTTTCATTTTGAATTTCTGAAGAGCAACAAGCAGATGTCTAGACACACATGTCGAAGGACGGACTTCACGAGATGAACGCAAGGTTTGCCTGTGAAGGCACTACTTATTAACCTGATTCTTAGGTGAACCAGTCGAAAGTCTTGTAGAAAAGTAGAAGACGGCTTGTGGAAAAGTGAGAGCTCTCATTTCTATTTAATTTTGTAAGGATTTATGAGAAATTCAGAAAAAACGACGAAAGCAAAGCACTGGGACGTACCCTGAGCAGCATCAGCAGCCTCAGCACCACCAACAGCGCCTCTACGAGGCTTGGAGCCGTGCCGGATCACGACGAAGGAATCGAAGCCCAAAGCTGCGGTGATCACGATCTGCTTCACAGAATCAAAGCATTAGGACCTGCACAAAATGTCAAAGAGTACAACAGGTATCCAAATGTAAGTTACATAGCAGCAAAGAGCTGGAATATTCGAGTCGAGCAATTGTAGTAGAAACTGAGTCAGACTTCGTTTTGAGTTGCAAGAAATATGCTTTGATCAACTTTTATATACCTGACAGGAGCACGTGGAGTTTTGCTTAATAAGCGACAACCTTCCAGTATAAACAGACACAACAGTCTGTTTACCCGGGTAAAAGAAACAACACTTAGGTATGCCTAATGCACAAATTTCAAGGCGATTCAAAAAGACGCAACTGCAGACTATCCCCATGATGGCGCAAGGCAGCAGGCAATACTCGAACGACTTAATTCACAATGAAATGACGATACCATAATGATAATAGCTTAACGAGGACAGTTTTACCACTCCTGAACTGAAAAATGAATTATAAATGTGCTGGGGCAAAGGTTTCAAATCTTTCAGACATGTATACGAGTCCCATGTAGGTTCCAGACTATTCATCGCTAGTCCCAGCTAGGTACCATAAGTCCCAGACAGTGACCATAACGATAAGTCAGAGCCAGTTACCAAGACAAACTCAGTCAGTCATCACAAATGGAAGCCAGTCACGAAAAATGGAAGCCAGTCACCTTGTTGAGACTGGCGCCAATGAGTGCGGGCAGCCAGCGACTCTCCCTCGAGTCTGTGAGGAGGAACACGGCATCGTGGTCAGAGATGAGCTGCTCTAAGCGCCCCACTGCAGCAAGGGCGGCCTGCTCCTGCTGGGGGCCTGGAGGGTGCCCCGGCATTGGAATGTTCATCACTACGCCTTCGGAGACCTGCAAAAATGTGGCGAAAATAACACACAAATTGTCATTCCTACTATGTTCTAAGTAAGACTTTCATTATTGCTCAGTTAGGTGATAATCACAGAGACACTCGGTGAAGTTTAATTCTATATCGCACCCAGGTTATAGAATTATGTGTCACAGATCACTTAGCTGTCAAAAGATTGTACAAGCATTTCGATGAGACAAAAAAATGAAATAAGAGCAAAACACTTGCGCACAAGGTTCGTTGTACGGTACGCTGCCTCCCAACTATAGAGAAAAAGATTAAGAATGAAAACTGAGGCTTATCTAACGCCAAATTTAAGAAAACAAATTGTACCAATTTCGTGGTGGGTAGCTAGGGAATGCTACAAAAATGTATATGTACCATTTATTGAAGGATGTCCACGGATCTATAGTTATAAGCATGGAATTTAGTAAAAAAAAAGACCAGTCGTCATTAGGGGTGCTTCTTTTGCGTTCCACTGTGTCACAGGGCACTTGACTTTCTTCAGTGAGGTGGCCAAGCCTTACGAGCCACAGTGACCACGTTAAAGTTTCCTCGATTGTTTGTGTTTTTTCGTGTTCCAAGGTGTCATTATATGTTTTCAGACTCTAAGTTTACCATAAGTATGATGCAAAAGATCTTCAATGAAATTACTCGTTATTCAACAATCGTTAAAACTGGTTAAAATCGTAATCGACAACATTGCATGGCGTAGGCATCACAGACAGCTAGGTTTCAGCACGAGACTTTCACGATGGCAGACGTACAGACCAGGGCACACAAACGTGACTTGTCAGCATGACTGCTGTGACGAGACTATGCAAAGAGTCAACCAGCGCTCTGGAGTCCCAACGCAGGCGGTACAGTACTGTGCCAACCCTCAAGCAACCGAAAGATAACATCACAGCACTTGCGCGGCACATTAGTTTATCAAACGAAGCTTCATAGAATGACCTTGTCGTTCACAACTACAGCAACACACACGCCACCCACTCACAGGGCATGCTCTACAGAGTGAAGTCCTGTAGCCCGTCACGCAGTAGCAAATACGACGTGGACCCAACTAACTTCATAAAATTTCTCTTCGCAATTTACGTGTTAAACCTATTACTAAATCAAATAATGGAAAACAATTTTTATAGCCTACGTTGAATTTGAGTGGGCAATTCGCAAGCTCCCGTTTATAATACATACATACATATACCAGGCTTCTCCTTCCTATGGGAGGGTAGCCGACAGCAGGCCACAATCATCACTCTTAGTCACTAGGAGGCGAGAGAGGCAGCACTGGCCGCGCCGGAACTGCCAGGATCAGAAGCAGCCCAGCACAACCATCTTTCAGTCAGGCCCGACAGCCATAGCTGATTTACCCCAACCGCTTCATTAAGTGCAGCCCCTCCCCTCCCCCCCCCACACAGGACAGGTCAACCCCATCACATGCGGGCAGGCTTCCAGTACCGCGTCAAAAAAAATGAAATTACCTTCTCATGCACTGTCCCCACTCACTTCTGTCCGCAGTCATCCCTCTCGCCACGTCCACAGTCAGACCCCACTCATACAAAGCACGTTTCACCCCATCCATCCAACTCATTCGTGGTCTACCTCGCGCTCTAATACTACTCACTTCCGACGCATAAATCTTTTTAACCAGCCGCTCAACATTCATTCCTTCAACATGCCCAAACCATCCAAGCACTCTTTCATCCACCCGCCTGCTCAACTTTTTTTTTATAACACCCGTCTGCCTCCTAACCAACTCATTCCTGAATTCCTCAATTCTATCCCTCGTTTATATTAGTAAAAGTAAAAGAAATCAGACTTGCATTCTGTTTTTTTTAATGAACATTTGTCCTAGCAGTGTTCTTTAGCTATGAAGACATATTTTTAGGTGGTTAGGCCGCTCTCTGATTTTGCCTCAAAATATGACCAAGGTAATTTGATACTTGGAAAATCATATGAAGTATTTTCAGTTGATGCTCTTTGTGGTAACAATTTGAAGAGATCAAAGAAAACAATGTGAATAAACATTGTATTTCATAAGACCAAACACACTGAAAATTTACCAGCAACACAACATAGCACACCACAGCATTTTGTGCCTGTAGTTACGAAACAGCAACTACACAACAGCGTACTATTAACAGAAGTTGGATCTCTACATTCTCAACGTTCTCAATGTGTGGCTTATAAAACACAAACGTAAGCATCGGGATGATTAGATTAGATTATTAGTTAGTTTAAGCCTCCCTATCCGCCACAAAGGCGATCGAAAGAGAGGAAGGAGGAAGGCACCATTCAGTATGGAGTTGAAGGAACGCGGAATTTATGCAGGAAAGGAATAGAAACAGTAAGTTGAGAAAGAAGATTATAAACAAGATCAAAGTCGAAGAAGAAAGTAGTAGGGGCTGGAAAACAGGACAGCAGTGAACCGAAGAAAGGTGGTCCTTAACATAACATAAGCATTTTATTTCAGCAAAAAAGAAGGCCTACCTAACTCTCAGCTCGGGCCCTCACATTTTCGCCCTGGGAGTGCGAAATCCCATAAGTACAATAATTGTTTCCCCCTGAGGGATGCGTCAGAATGAAAATCTTGCGCTATTTTAGTGAGGGTTTTTTTTTGGCCAGTCAAGTAGTATTGAAACTGTACCCTAGTCTGGCCACTGCTAGCACAAACATTTGCCACAAAAAACAGTGATACAAGCGAAAAACAGTGATACAAGCGAAAAACAAAAAAATATGTAGAAGCAGACATAAAGGTTTGAAACCAGGTATAAAACAAAAGGATTGCGGGCACAAAACAGCGAGAAGCAGGCACAAAACAGTGAGAAGCAGGCACAAAACAAAAGGATTGCGGGCACAAAACATGAACTAGCAGATACAAAACAAGAGATGCAGAAGACACAACTCACCACACTCGGCCTGATGAGCTTGAGAGCCTTGGCAGCGGCAGGCGCCTTCAGCTGGCCACCCTCCAGGCAGTCGGAGAAGCCGTACAGGGACTGGCGCACTGGGTTGCTGAACGACACACGCCCGCTGTCTACCAGCGTGAACTGAGTCAGGCCCCAGCCCTGCGGCACACAAATGAGGCATTTCTTTCCATATGCTAGGTCGTGGAGGCTGTACACGTTATATTCAGGTACTTCTCACCCTATATTGGGCGATAGAAGTTCCGTACGCAATATTGCAGCTACTTCTCACCATATACTGGGTGATGGAAGCTCTGCACGTGATTGTCCTATACGGGATACTAGGAACTCAAGGTGAGGAGTGTGTTGTTAACAGGACCGGACTCTCAAGTCTGTGCCAACTTATGCCTTGTGATTACATTGAACAAAGTATATTTATTTCCACTACGTGGCTCTTCGCTAAGAATTAATCGTTTAGCAAATCACACAATAAAACCAAGAAAACCGCATTGTGGTGTTTTTGAGCTTATCATTTCAAAAAGATGTTTTGATCTTTCAAGTGAAATTAATTCCTCGAGTCGATCATGAAGTGCGAGATCATTTTTTATTCATAATAACAAACTTTGCAAGTTTTCTAAATTTAGTCACAAAATGTTTAAGTATTGAGTAATGCTAATTTACTTAAGTGATAATAGTACATAAATTATGAACCATTTCCTAACCTCAAGTCCCTATAAATATTTATAAGGCTTGACAAAATCTAACGTAGATAGCATTTATTCAATTGAGAACTCGCCAGATGCGCGTGAGGCTGCGCAGTGGATTTGCAGAAACATTTTGACCACTGCTTCTGCAGTTGCTTTTTTTTGTGGAATCAGCTTCAATTGCTTTAGTTCGATTTTGTGAATTAGTTATGTTTTTATGGCATTTAGTAAAATGTAATTGAATTACTGAGCACGTAAGACGGAAAGACTGACTGTTAACTAAACACTTCTCTAGTCAGAACATTAACTGCAATTTTCACACTGAAAGCATAAGCAATTAAATTCACAACCAGACAGTAACCACTCACAAAATTACACTAAATTTTGTAGATGTTAAGACATAACTTCATTAGGACATCAACCTTCACACCGAACGTTTTAACATTAACATTGACTGTAGGACAAACGTCACCGGTAGGCCTCCAAGTTCCATAACTGAGAATGCAAGCAGACCAGAAGCAGACTCACCTCACTGGTAGGCTTCTAAGTTCCTCAACTGAGGAAGAAGGCAGACCAGAAGCAGACTCACCTCACTGGTAGGCTTCTAAGTTCCACAACTGAGGAAGAAGGCAGACCAAAAGCAGACTCACCTCACTGGTAGGCTTCTAAGTTCCTCAACTGAGGAAGAAGGCAGACCAGAAGCAGACTCACCTCACTGGTAGGCTTCTAAGTTCCACAACTGAGGAGGAAGGCAGACCAGAAGGAGACTCACCATGAGAGCTCTTGCCACATTGCAGCCGAGGGTGCCAGCGCCGAGCAGCAGGACGCGGGTGCTCTGAAGAACCTTCAAGTCGAGGGAAGGCGCCACCCGCCATCGCATCAGCTGCAACGTGAGCTCGCAGGCGCTGTCGCACACCCTGCCATACGTGGTGGTGTTAGTGGCATGGTACACGTGGTGGTCACAGTGACGCGTTACACGTGGTGGTCACAGTGACGCGGTACACGTGGTGGTCACAGTGACGCGGTACACGTGGTGGTCACAGTGACACGGTACACGTGGTGGTCACAGTGACACGGTACACGTGGTGGTCACAGTAATACAAGACACACGATAAGTATAGAGGCATACATCAAAGTGTTGCTTGAATTAGAAAGAAAACAGAAAATTTGCAAGATATGGTCTCTATTTAGCTTGGACAGAGTCTGCTCATCCAGTGCAGGCATGCAAAGAAAGTTACCAGGGAGCCGCTCTGGTGCGCCGACAGCGGACTCGACTACTTCAGCGCAGGGGACGGCTACAGAGTGTGAGCTGTGGCTCTGAGAGCAGTCAGTCGCCTTTCGCACTCATTGCGACGTCTACCACCAAGCAACTGCAACACTTACAACACCCACCACCAAGCAACTGCAGCACACACAACATCCACCACCACACAACTGCAGTCAACACAACATTCACCACCACACAACTGCAGCACACACAACATTCACCACCACACAACTGCAGCACACACAACATTCACCACCACACAACTGCAGTCAACACAACATCCACCATCACGTAACACAACACCAGCAAACACAACAGCGTTCATGCGTCACAAAACAAAAAACACATTTCACAACTCACTTCGTGGAGTCCATGGTGGTGGACAGGTCTAGCTTGATGGGCGCAAGCTGTCCCGCTCCATTCTTCTCCCACCCCACACAGGGAGGAGGCTCTCCTCCTCCTCCTGCCTCAGCCCCGCCCTGGCGAGCCTCAAGGCGCACTCTGAAGACGAGGCTGTGAGCTACAGACCGCTGTCCCCTCCTTGCCAGCAGCCGCAGACACAACACCTCGTGGCTCGGGTACGCTGGCCTGCCACAACCACACGAGTTTTGTAAAGAGCACGTAGCATAGTAGTTATTTTAAGGCTTTGTTATGATTTTAACGATGAGTTCATTCACAAAAAAAGCAGGGACAATGCAGAATGGACCAAGGCCAGTCCATTGAATTTCCTATAGAAGACTTCAGTCGGTAGAGACATAACAACAATGGAGTGCACCTGCTTTTCCCAGACAAGAGAATTCCTCACAATAAATGGAAAAAGGAAGAAAATTAATTGCTGACTGTACCTATGTAAGTGCATATTATAAGAGTACGTATGAAGGAGGAGTACCTACAAATTCATAGAAGTAGGAAAACAATTACTGCCGGAGTACAAAAGTTGAATTAATAATGTGCTGCCACATTAACCAAAGTAAACAGAATTTTTGCAGTAACAATGTGCCTTTTCTCAAAGCTCGTCCTAAAACGCACAAACGAGACTTGCACTAGGTGCAGCTAACATACAGTTCTACGCAGCACTGAGTCCAGCAACACCTGCTGGCAACAGCACAGCATGGAGCGACGAGCGGGCACGAGTATGAGCAAGAAGTTCACAGGGTCACACACATTTTTGAGATGCTCCCTACGTCGGCCACTCGTCGTTACCGGGACCCCAAATACTAAAAGGGTATTTCTCAAGAGTGCATTCAAGCAGAGATGGCCCCTAAGCTCTCATTTTAGCCATCTCCGAAACACAGTTTGATGTATTTATTTTATTATTTAAAAATGAGTCAAAATTATAAGCCTAAATTAATTTACACTAATATGTGGAATGGCCAACAAAAAATTTTGCCCCCATAATTGGGGCCAAAGAATAAGCCTTTGACTCCTGAAAAAAGCACTTAACAAGTACATCTGAAGAACATTCATTACAAAACGTCAACTTATCTTCAACGTCTAAAATAAAACTTCACCTTCTTCCAAAGCACTGACCACAAGGGAAAATTCGTCAACACTCCGAATTTATTATTCCCCACAGCACCACTGCTTACAAACTTTATGAATACTAAAAGATATAAATTTAATAAAACTAGACCACACAACTGAGCTTCATATTTCACAAGCTTTCAGCTCTATTTCTGTCACAATGAAAGCGAATGCAGCGAATTATGCAGACTTGAGGGGAACGTTTCAAACAAAAAGCTTCGATACTGAGCCTAGACTCTTCTATTGTTGATTATGATGACACCTGTCGAGGCACACGTGAGTACGCACCACTGGACATGGGCGAGAGTGAGCAAATTGCGGAGTGGCCAGCCCGGCACTCCGGCGATGCTGCTCGGGTCCGCCACCACAAGACGCACCTGCGGCAAACAGAGATGTAGTTGGTGAGGGAATTTAAACTTATCAATGAGAAGTGCTCACTGACTATCGTATCTCAAAGTGCATGCTTTCTTTCATGTGAAATGACTAGTGATGCAAAAAAAACTGTTTTATTTGATGGCAGTTTTTTTTGCAAAAAAAACATGTTTTTTATGTGTTTTTTTTTTGTTTTTTTTTGTTTTTTTGTGCACACTCAAATTTTGTTGAGCATGTCTGTTTTTTTTG
>JACJUY010009046.1:0-13820 GCA_014220935.1 Platorchestia sp. MABIK | reverse complement strand
TTTATTTTATAATCTGACATGAAAACAAATAATGTAATATGGATCTTTTTCTTGCTGAGTTATTTTCAAACAAAATATTTAAAAAAAAAACAAAATCTCCATGTTTTTTTTGGCCATGGTTTTTTTTATAAAAAAAACATGTTTTTTTAAAAAAAAACATGTTTTTTAAAAAAAAAACAGCACGGTTTTTTTTGAGTCACATCTCTAGAAATGACTTCCATGGAGAATCTTCTGTAAGCGTTAAAAACGTTTGCTGAGTTTCATAACCAAGAATGCTTGCTAACCTCAATTAAAAATAACTTGAAAATGTACAGACTGCTTACCTAGAGCAAGAGACTGTGAATTTAAATCAATAAGCGGGAAATGCTAAGTGACCATTCATGGTGACCATGACCATCCAAAAACGCCTACCTTCATCAATGAGAAGGGACATAAAAATATCGATACAGTAATTAAGCACGATACCAAAAATGCTAATTTGAGCTCAAGCTCACAGGGGCGTCACATTTATCAGACTGATACAGTATAAAGAGGGGAGTAAAAATATGCTACAATTTTTTCATGCCTGTATACTCGGTCGCAAAAATCATGGCCTAGTGGTACGCGCGCTTTGATTTCCATGTCATAGAGAAGTATTTCAGCCTCGTATTGCAAGACAACTACTGCTTCCTATTGAGAAAGTTAGTCATCATTCCGAAATCAAACTCATGTGTTTGAAAAGAGTAAAAGCTTGACCAAACGTAACAGGTAATGCATCCTAGCGTAAGCTACCTCACCTCAGCATTCGAACTGTAAACGGCCTTCAAAAAATCAAGTAATAATATGACATGCATCAACTCAATTGGAATAAATTACATACGATACTCAATATTCTGAACTTAGAGCTCACGTATTCAGACACTATAAATGAGGAGTTAGCAAGAGGCAATGCATTAGTTATAAGTTTTCACACCACTAGCACGGAAGAAAATAGCAGCTGTACATACAGAGAGCGAGGAACTTGGAGACAAACCTGGCGCTGCTGCTCCCTCAGCCTGCCGTACTCCGTCAAGGGATGGCCCGTAAAGTTGGCATCAGAGGTCTGCTCCAGCACAAAGAATCCAGCATCAACATCTGCTGATCTGCTTTTGTAGCTCTCCATGAGAGCTTCTATCTGTAAAATCATGAAGTGCTTTATAGCAAGAGTATTGAATTTGGAAATAACAGATGGCATTGTGAAATCTCTATTTACTAGTGTGCATGGCCTATCAAAAATGACGGGATTCAATACCTTTCTTGAACAAATTTTCCAGATGTGGATGACACACAAATATATCCATCCTAACAGTACCCATTATAAAAAATATTCTTCTACATGTGTACTGGTGAAACTCGTATCACAGATACGATCAGCATAAGTATCCTTATGAGCGTGACAGAGAAATGGAAGAAGCGGACTCCAAACAAATAAACCAAGGATACTATTAGGTAGTAGCAGGAAATTCCACGGACAATGTTATCATTAAGCTAGGTGGACCCGTTACAAAATTTCGTCAACATTGCCTAACCTATGCTTAAGTAACCTATCCCAACCTTTCCTATCCTAACAGAACCTATCCTGGTAAGATGTCAAACATATCAATGCATGTAAAGGCCATCTTTTAATATTACACTGAGGAATTTGGTCTCCATGAGACCTCAAACTCACACGAAAGTGTAACGGATACCAAACAAATAAATATACATCCTTTGGTTTTGAAGAAACGGACACCAAACAAATATACGAATAAACAGACAACGGGTATTATTAGGTTAGATTGTAAACAATGATTAAACTATTAACAACTGTTAAAAACCCTTTTGAAATATTAAGATTCAAAATTGTAGATCACCAGTCCAGCCAAATACAGTTTCTATGGCTAATTATTAGTTTTCAGGTTATCACTGAACAGTACATATTTTTTTACAGGACTCAAAGATAAAAGTAAACAAATAATTCAAGTAATTATAGTAAACAAATAAGTAAACAAAAAAGGAAAGTACTAAGAACACACAGACATTTGCTAACACAACAAGAAGGAGAACAAGACCACACAGACATTTGCTAACACAACAAGAAGAACAAGATCAAACAATTAGACATAATTGTAACAAACCAAGAATGAACGCAAACCCCAACAATCAGATATATCACTAACATAAAAACAAGTAAGAGAGCAATTTCAAACAAATAGATACACCAAAAACAACAGGAAACATAGCAAGTCTCAACAGCGAAACACATAACAAATACATCAAGAAAGCTACCTGCTGTTGTGTCCACTGGTCCTGCAGTGTGGTGATGGGAGTCTCGAGTGTCTCGGTGTGGCTGAGGTAGGCAGGGAAGGCAAACCAGTACAGGTAGCGGTATTTCTTCAGGTCCTGCAATGTGTTACATTGCATCACTTTCTTGGAGGAAATGTAATAATGAAGAGCACCAAAAACGACCCTTGTCATTCTGAAGAGTGCAGAAGAAATTTGTGTAGTTCTACTTTATGTTTTCATTACTAATCACATATATATATGTATGAATTTTACATTCATTAAAATAATATTGTTTCAATTAGCAATAACAAACCGTTCCATAATTCAACCATATTGAATTTAAAAATGAAAATAACAAAGTGTTGGTCAAAAGGACAATGTGGAAAGCTTTTGAATTTTATTTGTATTTCTGTCATGCTGCAAAAATATTTTCCGAGCTTTAGAAACACACACAATTCACATTAATTCTCATTCTTCCTTAGTAACACATCCTGTAAATTAAGACATATGAACTTGAAGTCCCAAGCAATGACTAAACACAACTTGTTGATTATAATTGTGGTTTTACGTTAGTTTATGCCTTCCTTACCACACTAAAAATGTTCCTAAGAAATCTATACACAGGGTGTTCCTACACAGGATAACATGCCCACAAAATCCGCAAGTAAGGAATGAAGAGAAAGAAAAAATGAAAGGCAGACACTGAAAAAGGCATGAAAACTTTAAGAAGCCAAATGGAAGTGATAATTCGAAGTCTTAAAGGCCTATCTATGGCTGAGGTAACTTAGCATCCATGTCATTGGCTGGCCTGACCTTTCTAACCTGAACCTATTGCCTATCCCTTTGACCTCTGAGAGATGAGGCAGGCTTGAGTCCCTTTGTAATCTCTTTCTTAGTCTAGAACTCAAGCTAATTAATATCATTTAAAAAGAATTACAAATGCATTTACTTTAGTCTTTTATGAAATTCACTCACTACAAAGCATAACTTCATCAAAACTCTCAGCTGAAATATCAGATCTTATAATGGGAAATACTGGAGAACAAATTATTTATTTTACAAAGTATAAACAACAAATTTTACAGGGCACTCACCTATGTTGGGCTACAGCACACTTCTTGGCAAACTTAAGTTTGTGCTACCGTAATATTAATAATATGAATACAACAGTAATATTTATAATATGAATTTATAAATAAAAGTAACACTAATTTAAATAATGTGAAAATTACAGCAAAAAGATGAATGAAGAAAGGTACAAGGAGCTGAGGTTGCAGCAGTGCTTGCCCAGACTTGATGTATTGCCAGAGCAGCTCAGCAGACAGTCGTGAGAGCAGTTCCTTTCTGTCGGTAGCCTTGAAGTCCTCGATGGTGTTGGTGTGCAGCAGCTGGCCAGAGCTGGGCAGCTCAACCCCACTGCTGCTGCTGCTGCTCGTTTTGTGTACCAAATTTGTCACTAATAGGGTAAAAATCAACACTAACCATGGAGACAAAATAAATTTTACTTAGTAGCTTTGTGAAGCCTCAATATAGCACTGAGAATACTTCACTGGCATGATTTCCATCCACAAATTAGATGCATTTGGTGTTCATATGGTCATTTGCTGCACCATCAAAAGCAGCCATCATGATCTATTGTGAACCTTTATAGACCAACCTTAATTGTTACTATTGATCAGTTAATACTTGTTTACTGAGAAAAAGAAAAAAAAGTGCTCAACAATCCTACTTCTACAGAATGCTTACTTGTATTATGTTATGGTGGCAAAAAGATTCCAAGCAATTAAGGCAAGCGTCCCCCATAGGAATCCAGGATTTTGAGAAAACTCGAGAAATAGGGATTATTGCTGCTATAGGAAGTGTAAGAGGTCAGGTACATCCTGTGAAAAAATGAATTTCGTACGTTCGATTGTTCGCCCGCTACGGGGGTTTGAAGAATGGGGGGGAGGGGAGGGGGGAAGTTGTATTTTATCATGTTACACCTCCCCTTGGCTACTTCTTCACGGTTTGACGTTGCTTTGTCATCTTCTATGTCTATTTATTACTGCATAATGATTTATAGGGTCTAAGCTGACCCTACAAATAATTACAAAAAAAAATTAAAATTGTTCATGTTTACCTATTTTGCCTTTTTTTAGAGGATCGGAATGTGGGGTTTCAAAAATTTTCAGCTCCTACAGTTTTTGAGCTACAGTAATAATTTTGGTATCATTGGATGCGGAATGACAAGGGCTTTTATAGTTATTAGAAATTATTTCACAACAGCTTTTTGTTCATATGTTATGACGTCATAAATCCGCATTTTTTTAAAAAACAGAAATTGCTCTCAGTTTTTTTTATTTTTTTTTATAAAACTGGAAATTTGGGGAATGTGTTCTAATAACTATAAAAGCCCTTGTTTTTTTGCATCCAATAGTACCAAAATAATCACTGTAGCTCAAAAACTGTAGGAGCTGAAAATTTTTGAAAACCCCCCCTTAAAATATAGTTTTCTTTGATTTTCCATTTTTTTTCAAGAAAATCGCATTTTTTCATAAGAGATAAACGATTCCAAATTGCATTTCCTAACAGTATACCAAATTTCATTGCTCTATGTTCAACATTAAAAAAAAAGGTCCGTATGGGGGATGCTCTCCTTAAAACAAATAATATCTATAGTCCTTGAGATTTTAACATTAAAAAATAAGGCAATACAAATTCTGCCTCAGACAACTGAGCTAGAAAGAACTAAAATAGCATCAACTAAATTTGCAGCACAGCAAAAGAGATAAGCTCACCCAGAAAATGCACTGTAGAGAACTGAGAATCTTGGCAGGTGTCCTGACTCATCATTATTAACATAACTGCCATGCAGAGGAACAGGATCTGTGCTCAACTTCAGTTCTTCAAGCTGTAAAAAAAAGCAAGATACATCAGCAGAGTTAAAAAATTGCCTTATCACTAGCACTACCAAATTACTGACAAATCATACTTCTAAACAAATGCAAGAAGTACAACTTCATTTTATATCTAATATAACATTCTTCAACATATTAGAAAATAGACAGCCAAATTATTTAGTAGGAAATCTGACAATAAGAAAGGTATGTAATATTATGGGTGAAATTTTTCCATTTAAAAGTATTTGAAAGACATTTTATTCAAATCAGTATATAATCATACACAAAATATAATAATTTTTCTAGCTAACCATCACAGCCAAAACAGCAGTGATGAATGATGTAGGTGGGTGTGTGGAGTTAAATTTCCAAGGCATTTAAACTTTGAAATGTGAGTGTGTTGCCAACATATAAGTGTGTTGCTAACAATTCAGCTAACATCAATTTCTACAAATTTACAAGAACAAACCTATGTACTGTTTGCCAAAATTTATAACACTATAAAGCCTCATTGAGTCTTATAGACCTCAACAAAACCAACATATACATAGAAAAGTCTACAAAACACACAACATAAAATAAATCAAAACAACAACTGAGATATTTTTGCTGATTACCTTTTTCTTGTTGAATGAATGCCAGAAGCCAACATCAACTGATGATGAAAATGAGGCATACTGAAGTCTAGTATTGGAAGCCATGGACTTTGTCAAGTTGTCCTCTCAACTGCACAAAACACTGATGCAGGGTAGCAAATTTCTTACAGTAAGTCCCTGCTTAGTCTCCTGATCCAGTAATTACTACTTTAGATAATAGACAAACAAAAATTTATACATAAGACAAGGAAATGAAGTATAAAGCCATTTTGATTAATATCTAATAACTACAATTAGTATGAACATGTAGAAATCAAGAAGTTGAATGTAATAATGCAAGCCTAAATTTTTCAATGTTTAAAGCTTTAACACTAAGTATTGAGTAGCTATGAATAGTTCTTAAAATAAGCATTACCTAGTCAATACATTACACTTTAGTTAATCAGACAATGAAGCTTTTCATAATAGATAAAAATGTAGTACATTAATCTTGACAATAACACACTGTGGATAAAAGCAAAATGTTGGTTGGGAGAATAACCCAATAAAGTTCAACACAGTCTCGCTAAAGCTCAAAAAATTTGCTTCGTGTTTTAACTTAAAAATGTTAAGCAGAAAGTTAAATTTACAATAAAGTTACATTTGACATCAGCTTGGATTTTTATCTGCCTAACTGAAAAAATCTCAACGCATTTATGCCGGAGGTCTGAATAATGGCTCGTACAATGAAAAAGATAAAATAGTTTCATTGAGACAATTAGAACATTTATATAATTTTTTTAAGAACATTTATTGGAACAGTAATTAAAGAGTTACGATCAACAAAGCTTCACTTTTTCATTTTTGATCATTCCAAATCAATAAAAAACTTAGCATGGTTAGCAGTCCTATATGTAGGACACCATGAATAAATGGGTTGAGGCAGATAAAAGTACTATACTAGGCAAAACTTCAGCCATGTACAAAGTTGGAGATTTACAAGAAAAAAGGAAAAAAATCGATAGGTAGACAAACTTTGTTCTAACCTTTAACAATTGAGAAATACATTTATGAATCTCAAGAAATTAACCCATCTCCACATGGCCAACCTAACGGGAGGTTTGAAGAAAATGGGTAAACTTTACAACTTACCGTACATTCATTATTCAAGTTAGAAGTTTCATTGAGAGTTCATTGTAAAGGGAAAGAGTTGCTCTTTCTGTCAGTAAAAAAAAGATGCTGCTACCACAACAAAAATCTATGGAATTTGAGTTTTTATTTCGGTAAAATACAAAAAAAAATCGGAAAATCACTGGCCATTATTTTTCTATTGCACTTTCATGTTTTTTTTTTTATGATGCAGTTTCATATATTTTGACTTGCTAAATTTTGTGGTATGTTAATTTTTTTTCAGGCCTAATAGTTCCAAAGTTGTGAGCATTTTATGTAAACAATCAGTTTTCACAGTTTTTCTTTTTAGTTCATTTTGTATATAAGCTGTTATCAAGCAGTTTCATTGCTTGTAAAGAGTTTTATATACAGAGAGCTTTTCCTTCCAAATACAATGGTGGTGTTATTTTTGCCCATGAGTAAATCTACGGATTTTGGACTCCCATTTTTTGAACAAAGACTAAAATAAAAAATAGAAATGATGGCGACCTTCTAAGAGGCCGAGTGTGTGCGGCATGCCTCAGCTACATTGCTGGCCTTCTAAGAGGTCATGCAGCGTCGGTAGCCACACTCCAGACTGAGCGCAAGAATTCATACAGATTTGAACATGTTACCTCTCCTCTCCTGTCCCCTCCACCTTATTTTACCTTCCACCAATGAATAGCGCTCAACGAGACGTTTAAAACCATATATGGCAACCCTAGGTTTGATGATGTGCCACATGTACTAGCTTTGCCGAACTTCTAAGAGTCCAGGACGTGGCGACGAGTTAATACGCTAGAAAATAAATTATGTTCAAGGAGAATTTAGCAGAACAATGTTTTTACAATATTGATGCATGCTGTTAAAAATACCAAGTAAATTACTAATTATTTGTCTAGAACTAAGGTTTGACTACAGAGACATTTGGAACTAAATCTTAACATATACTATATATTCAATGCTACTTCTACATGTACATAGAAATAAAATATTAATTATGATGTACAAACATACACTCATACCTTGGTTTTACAAACCCTTTTCTGGCAAATTTTGGATTCAACTGACAATTTCTTGAGCTACCAATTTTATTTGAAAGTCGTGTGCACTACGGACAGAGTCCGTTACTACCAAAATTGACCGCTAGGTGGTGGGCAGTAGCATTATTGACAACACTGCTTCAGCACATGCATCACATTGCTTCCAATTTCTTCCCCTTTTAGCTGTGTTATGCTTGATTTTTTGTACCAGTGATATATATTCCTTCACCATGTCATCTGGAGCTTCAGTGGAAAAAAAGAAGAGGTTGAATTTAACCGTGGCACAGAAACTCAAGTTGATAAGGAAGTTGGAAAATGATGCGTCCATGATTAAAAGTACAGTTTTCTCTTTTGTAATTTTGTAATGCTATTGTTGATATTAACCACTTGTAGCGTACCGTATCCGTATCTGTTGAATTCTTCGGACAATCGGGACTATCGGACAGGGGTTCTCCCTCTATTTGTCCGTGAAACCAAGGTATGGGTGTAATATACTGTCAATTACAAAACATATTATTTGCTATGAAATTGAATGAAGTATATTTGAATAATAAAGTGGAATATGATAACATGCACAACATGCACACTATAAAAAAAATATTCATTAATTGGTATGATTTAGAACAAGTTAGAAATACAGATTATAAATCAACAGATTTGGTAAGTTATCACAACTATCCCAACAGCAGTTGAGATAGTTGTGTGTTAGTTACATGCTTTACCAATGATCACTTTTCCAGTTCATCATCTCCAGATGTGAGTGTTCTCAAGTCAGTAACATAATGTTGCTCAGTAGTAAATATTTGATAGCTCACTTGTGATTACTTGATCCATGCTTTGATTTGAGTATACATCATTGCCTAAGAGTTCTGCTTTGTCTATGGTCTTACAGTAAAATGGCTGCTAATCTAGCCTAATGTCATTGTTGACCTTAGGCTGCATATTAAATAGACAAATGAAATAAAGCATCTATTGAGCTTATGATTTGTGAACCAATCATCTTTCTCTTTATTTAATGAACAAGCTAAGAATTTTATTTTGCATGTTTCTAGATATGCATTTTGTCTGTTGCACAATGTTTTAAGAAACTACTTTTGACTGACCTTTTCTCACTATCTGATAAGGCCGAACTCTTTATGATGGTGTTTCAGTCTGTTTTGTTAAAGCGTTTTTTATCTTTTCTTCTCTTGTTTTAACTTATAACAAAGGAATTTCAAAGAATTCTCTAATATTATTTAAACTATTTTAAAATTGTCAGCTATCTCTTTGTATATAAAATATCTAACAGATGATATTTTTACCATTCCTCTCAATAACATAATTAGCTTTCAACATGGATATAGCATATCCCGTATGATTTGTCTTTTAATAATGGACCTTTATATTAAGAAATTTTTAAAATTCAATATGTCATAATACATCTCATGTCTCAACTTTTTTGATAATAATTTGTCTTTCTTTCTTTGTTTGTTGAATACTTAGGTTCTAATCACATAAGCAATTTATCCTTTAACAACATCATACTATAGGCATTCTAAAACAAACATGACTTAGCAGCTATCACCAAGTTAAATAAGACAAGCTGAGCTTTACATCACTGCACTTAAAATGCTTGACGTAATGATACTAAAAACCTATGATACGTTGGAGGTAGAGCAAACAACCTTGAACTTGAACTTGAGGGCTGACAGCTTTGAGGCTTTTGCAACAGCCTACAATTTGCTCTGCAATGCTCACAATTTTTGTACAAAAGAGCTCTGCACCTGTGTACCAGACTTGTCCATTAAACTACTCAGGATCTATCAATCCTTGACACAAGCTGCCATTTGACGGCATCACTGGGATAACCAGTGTGTCAAAAAAACATCACCGGGCATGGTGGTCATTATAGCGCGCTCCACATGACAGGCTAATTCCAGTCACTGTCTCTTACTCCAGGCACATACAAGAAAATTTTTTATAGCTTTCATGATACTCAAATTACACTCCTGACCCAATCCAGCTAGACAGCTCATACCACAATCATCTTCAGTACATCTGGTATACCCCTCATTTTCTCCATACTGCTCAAACACCACATTTATAAAACTCTCTCTCTTGCTCATACTTCCTACATTCCAGCACAAAATGTTCAATTGTTTCTTTCACTTTCCTATCACACTGCCGACATAATCTATTATTATTCTCATTCTACCTCCATGTACGTCTATTCACGCTCAATGCCTTACACCTCACAGTAAAGAAGAGTTGGCTTCCAAAACTACCATCCTAGAATATCTCACACTTAGGCACTTCCTTTCGCATATACCAGATTAGTGTGGGCTTTCGCGTCATGCTTAGCATCCATTTATTCAATCCATACTCTTTTGTTTGCCTCTTAATCTTTTTTTTTTCACCTCTTGCAGTCACACTCTGGTCCTTCAACTCCAACATTCATTAAAAGCCAGTCATCCACAGGTCTCCTAATTCTAACACGAATAATCTTTTGCATACTTAGTTGTTGTTGTTCACTCAAAGTTTATCGAGGCTTTGAGTTTGCATACTTAGTTTCCTTGCATGTTCCCAACTTTACCTTGAAAGTTAAGGGCCGACAGCGTCGGGGCCTTGTTGTTGTTGTTGTTTCCGGTTTAATGGAGCTTCGGAGACGATTCCATGTAGCCCCACGCCTTCAGAGTTGTAGATGTATGCTCTGCAGTTCAGCGCACAGGCTGAGGCGAAAGACGTTACAGGAAGTTTTTCTGCGAAGTGCCACTTGACGAATTCGCCCACCTCTCTGCAACATCACAATTTTAACAAGANTCAGGGACACTCCATACAAAGTCACACACTATACTCACGTGAATACACAAACTATACCAGTTTTTCATCAACTTCACTTTAATCCACCAAAATTAACGTCAGAGGATCAGTAGCTCGCGGGCACACACCTTCACCACCGTGTCTCTTCCGTGGACCGTCGACTGCAATCCTGCAGTCGAGCACGCCGCTGTCGGGCCTCAATTTCATGTTCAAGTTCTTTTCCGGAGGCACGGACTTTTGGTGTTAACCTGTTTCTTAAACACGATGTAAGCTCAAGTGCAGTTGCATATTTTTATAAGGATATTCTGTCATATATTAAAACGTATATTGAGGTAAATGTATGTTTTGTAGAGGTCAGCAATAAAGAGGTGGGAGGACAAGAAGTTACCAATTTTGTGTAACTTAATTATGTTTCATAGCTTTATTGAAACAGCCCAAGAAATAGAGAAAACATACAGAGTACAAAAATGAGTAAATCAAATTCACACAAAATGTATTTTTTAAAATCAAATATTATTTGGATGAAAACCATGGAAGCCAAATAAACACACTTGTTGTTGTTGTTTCCGGTTTAATGGAGCTTCGGAGACGATTCCATGTAGCCCCACGCCTTCAGAGTTGTAGATGTATGCTCTGCAGTTCAGCGCACAGGCTGAAAGACGTTACAGGAAGTTTTTCTGCGAAGTGCCACTTGAAGAATTCACCCACCTCTCTGCAACATCACAATTTTAACAAGATTTCAGATGGTTTTAATTTTTCTTATGGATGATAGATATGGTACAACAATATTAACAATTTGATTTTGAGTGAGTTCCATAAAGAGGCCACCTCCAAGCAAATTTTTTAAGCAGAACGGTACATTTAGTAGGCTCAAGGAATTTTTCATGGAAGCACGTTCTGCAGTGTAGCATCGGCAGTAGAAAAAAAGGTGGTCAATATTTTCCTCAGCACCACAAGAGCAATTTGGATCATCAACGATATTCAAGCGGTGTAGGTGTGACCGAAGCCCCGTGTGCCCAACACGCAGACGAGCAAGTGCCGTCTCTACGCAGAGGATCTTGTGTGCAGCCCATGACCACCTCGCCGTATTTTCTTATTTTCAGTAAATGTCGTCCCTTCCCCGTCAGTTGAACCCTCCTCATCCATTCAGTGCTCCACTTTAATTNGGAAGAGGCAGTGGTGTACAGCTGGGCTTGTATGTCACACACTAAGGGGAGATAGTTTTTTGGCTTTCTATTCAGTATGAGGTGCAAGGAGCTCAAAGAGTCACTAAAAATGACATACTTATCCTCCAAATTATTGTTCAACAGTATCCATTGAAGAGCTTCCTTGATAGCCACGAGTTCACACTCAATGACATGTATCTGTGGACGGAGTTTCCAGTTCATGGTGACTCCTCTTGAAGGGACAACCACTGCAGCAGATGAGGAACAGGTAGGTTCAGCAATGCAAGATCCATCAGTAAATAAAGGAGTGTATCCAGAGGAGGTTGTGTCCATCCATTCATGATACCTTCGGAGAACAATTTGATTGGACAGGGAAGATACTGAGGTAGGCAGAAAATCAGTTAGGACGTGGGTTTCTACATTGAACAAGGGAGGAAACGGTGAAACCAGTGGTGCTGCATTGAGAGCTGGACTCTGCAGGTTAACACTGGAAAAACCAGTTCTTACACGTGACACCATGGATGGCAAAAGTATAGAAGAAACTTGCTGTGGAGGGAATGGAGCTTGAAGTAAGTTGTTAGCAATTTCACTGGGAAGTTGCTGTAGTTTGCTGTAATACAAACATGTGAGTTGATCTCTGTATATTGCCAAAGGGAGAATATTGGTTTCCACCTCCAGTGAAGCTATAGGAGAAGTTTTGCGGCATCCAGTAGCAAGGCGCAGGCACTGATTTTGAATGGTGTTCAGTTGTAGGAAATTTGAAGGAGCAGCAGCACCATACAGAGGGGCAGCATAGTCTAATCGGCTGCGAATAAGAGTTCCATAAAGGTACAGTAGTAGTTCTCGGTCAGCACCCCAATGCCTATGTGATATAGATTGCAGTAAATTGAGCAGCGGCGTGCAAGATTGCTTGAGATATTCTATTTGATGATGCCAGCGAAGGTGAGGAAAGTCTAGCATGACTCCCAGATACCTGAGTTTCTGTACAAATTCCAATTGCTGTCCTCCTACTGTGATAGGGAGTGGGTTAATTTTTTTATTTGTGAAAAACATACACTTGGTTTTGTCCGAATTTATTTTTAGACCCCATTGTTTTGACCAAATATGAAGTGAGTTAAGCTGCTGCTGTAGGGCATCCGTTGTAACTTGAAGACTAGGATGTTGGGTATAGAATGTGAGATCATCAGCATACACACAGGAGCAGATCCCTGCCTCCACCGGTATATCCCGCATCATGATGTTGAATAACAAAGGTGAAAGCACTGCTCCCTGTGGTACACCGCTCTTTGCTATCCTGACCGAAAAACTGGTACCCTCAATGAACACTTTGAATGGTCTTTCCCTAAGGTAAACCTGAAGCCACCGCAACATTGAGCCACCAACACCACATTGACTCAGCTTATACAGGACTCCCATTGGCCACACGGTATCAAATGCACTTGTGAAGTCAACAAAGAGACACAGCATAATAGATATATTTTTCAGCGCAGTTCGAATTGCAGCTTCCAGCTGGGTAACTTGGTCAATGGCTGACAATCTTCGTCGGTAGCCTCCCTGTGTTTTTCTAAAGACGCTCTTCTGTTCAAGGAAGAATGTGAGACGGTTGATTATTAGACGTTCCATCAGTTTTTGTAGGCACGACAGCAAGGTGATGGGACGATATGAATCAACTGAAGTTAGTGGCTTATTGGTTTGGGAAGTGGAATGATGATGGCAGGCTGCCATGATTTGGGAAGAAGTCCAGCTTGTAGGCTTTTATTATACAATTGGAGGAGCCATGTTTTGTAAGTGTCTGGCATGTGCTTCAAGTGTTCATTATGAATGTTGTCATGACCAGGAGCTGTACTCTTCAAGGAGGTCAGGACTCTGTTCAATTCATGTTTATTAAAGGGGTTGTTAATTGCAGAGGGAGTATCATTATTTAAG
>JACJUY010009045.1:0-30863 GCA_014220935.1 Platorchestia sp. MABIK | reverse complement strand
CCGCAGCCAGCACTGCACCCACTGCAGCCAGCACTGCAGCCACTGCAGCCAGCACTGCACCCACTGCAGCCAGCACTGCACCCACTGCAGCCAGCACTGCAACCACTGCAGCCAGCACTGCAGCCACTGCAGCCAGCACTGCACGGCGAACATCACACTCCCCCACACGACGCTGTGGGGCACGACTGTCATCACATCACCTCCCATGCACGGATGAATACTTACACTTCAAAATACTTAAACTTAAGTAGAGAGCTTCAGTTTTGCTAAAGCTCGTGATTGTTTTCCGTATAGTTGCCCCGGCCTTCTTCGATGTTGGATTGAAGGATTTCGTTTGCATTCTCAACCTATTTACGTACTCTTCACACTAGTGATAGGCTTGTTATAATTATTTTTATTATTATGCAATGAAATGAATCCTAATTTCTTTTCATGGGCAGTTCTTGCGTAAATTGCATGATACTATGCAAAAACAATGCACGGTAGAAAAAATAAAGTTCATTTTTCATCCCCTCGCACGCTAAACAACTATTCGATCAGTTTTCTAGACTGAAATTGTCCAAGTAGAAAAAAAATTTCATTGTGCATTTTATATATTCACTGAACTGAGTCGAGCCCACAGGTAGTTATGTCTTAACCTTTCTATTGTCATATTTTTAAATGACAATTTTACAGTTGCATTGCCTGTGTAAATGTATTGCTAAAATTGTTTGAAAAATCTCATTTTGGTTATTTGCTTGTTTGTCCCATGAGTGGCACGCGCTCTGCTCTCAGCAACGTCACGCGCTCGAAATTCAGTACTCTACATAAGACAGTGAGATACGAGCAAATTGAAGATGCCATTTTTAGTAACGCCTTAGGATAAACTCAAGTCACTTTTAAAACAATATAAAATTTAAGTCTCTTGTTAAAACGAAAAAAGTAAATAACATTTTTATTGGACTTACCAAATTATTCCCATACTGTGGTTAGAGGACACGGTCTGCTACAAATATCTGTTTCACGAATGGTATTATCCACCTACGGAGCAGGGTGTTTTCGTAAAAACACTCTAAGTGCTGTTGAATTGTTTTTTCGTCCTAAAAGGTACGATTATAATCAGCCAACTTTTTCGGTGACAAATTGTTTCTGAAAGAAACTGCACCCAACGGGCCACCGATGGCCTAGTACAGGGTGATTTCTGAATATGGGTACTTAAAGAATCTTTAATAACTCTAAAAATTTCAGGTAAATTAAACAAAATTAGTGTAATCCTGAGGAATACTATCTTTATTTTGATTGCTTTTTGAGAACAATATTGTTCATGTACCGCCCTGAGCGCAGACAAGTGCCGGCACCATTACGCAGGCTACTACGGCGCTGGTGAGATCTGGTCCAATTCGTCGGATTGCGAGCTCGACGGATGCCTCGAGTTGGTGTAAAGTTGTAGATCTTCATGGTCTACCCTACCCTTTAGGTCTCCCTTAAGGAAAAAGTTCAAGGGTGATAGGTCAGGGGACCTAGCTGGCCATTCAATATCGCCAAATGTTGAGATCAATTTTACCAGAAAATACTCCCGCGGAAAAAAACATAAAAATTTATATTCTTTCAGGATTTAGTATTCTAAAGTAATCGAAGTAAAACTAGTGTCTTTTAAACTTACATCAATACTATGTTTTTTAAATCTATCCAATATTGTGGGAGTTCTTAAAGCTTCTACTAGAATTCATACATAAAAATCACTCTGGATTATGTATACATCCTTTAACATATTCATTTCTTTATCCTTTATTTATTTAAAATTATTTATTCCATTTCTTCCTGGCTAGTTTCAGGGTCTTAAAAGTCAAGCACACTGTAAACCATGAGAATACCTGAGAACAACATTAGTAATAAAAATTTTTTTTTATAATTTTTTCTCTCTATCTTACATATTCGTATTTTTTCGTCTCCCAAGGATACAATTGAAGATTTTCAAACCATCTGACAAATTTGAAGAAACGGTGTCGTCGGGAATTGTAAATGCTGCCGTCAGTTTTACGATAACATAAATAAGAAAAAAGTTTCATTTGCTATTATTTTTTCATGTAAATGGTTGTTGTCAAAATAAGGATACGATCTAAAGCATTTTACCCTCATTTTTTGAACAAACGTCAAAATTTAAAAACTTATGCCTCGTAGAAGAAACTTTTAAATTGTTTTGTAAACGGCAGTTAACACCAAATAAGCCTGCAGTTTGCTAGCGGATAGCAAGACTGAATGACTTGCACAGAAACAAATTCTTTGCACTGTAATTATAATTTAGAAAATTTGACAAAAAGCGTAGAAAGAACAAAGAAGTACAATTCACATCAACGTTCGATGAAAAGAATTGTGCGACAGAGCTGCAAAATTTACCCCCGAAAGTATTCTGTAACTATTAATAATTTCGTATGCATGGTAATCGAGTGCTTGCTGTGCATTTGAAAGTTTTTTCTTTTCACTCGTGACTTCCGAATTAATACGAAATAATGAAGGAATAGAGGAATTAACATTCAAATTGAACGAATTAGGGAATGATGAATAAAGAATACATGCATAAATGAATTCACGAATTAAGAACAATGAATTATCACAAAAATAAAGTTTCTCCTAAGGTTAACATGAAGTTCAGTCTACTGAAATACTGCTGGTAGGAATACCAGTTCCCAGGAATACGGGGGTTCTGACAGTAACAGTACCAGTTATACAGTATCATACGCAATGAGTGTGGCATCATGAATGTGTGAGATGTATTATCATATTTCCCAAGCATTTCCGTGTTGTCAGATGTACAGTGTCTGCACAATTTTGGAGCAGTAATTTTCGTTCTTTTATGTAGCATTTTCTGCAGGTGTGATACAGACTTCTGTACACCCTTTAAAATTTTTCCTTTTTCCCTCTGCTGACACGGAACAATTTTTTTTTGCAAATAAATTACAGTTTAAAAGTTGAATTCCCAGTTATTGTGTATTGTTCAAGTAGAACAAGTATAATGGTAGATTCACAGAGTGAGACCAGATTAGACAACCAAGAGACCGACTTTCATGCAAATCTCTTTCATTTGTTCATGTTGAATGTTTATTTTCTCAGTTGTGTCATTGATACTGAGGACTGAGAGATCAAGCAAGTAACTTTAGATAAGAAGCTTAATTCCACTACGGATTTTGTTATTATAATTGCTTCGCAACTTTCACAAAGAGGAAGCATTGCTATATTGCGCCACTCAGAGTTGCACCTCACAGAGAAGACGAGGGCAGCTTTATAAGAACACTAGTCACTAGTTAGTGTTTCAATAGTTGCACCTCACAGAGAAGACGAGGGCAGCTTTATAAGAACACTAGTTAGTGTTGCAATAGTTGCGCCTCACAGAGAATACGAGGGCAGCTTTATAAGAACATTAGTTAGAGCTGTAATTACGCCGGAGTGGAGCTACCAATATCAGTCAGAGCCGAAGGGTTTTGAGACCATTTTTCAGCTCGCCAGGCATCAGGGGCGCAAAAAGGGCGCCGCCCAATCGTTAAAGGGCGCCACGATGGATCAAAGTCTGCCCTCGGCTGCAAGAAACAGAGGGTAGCTCCCTCATTGCTGCTTCTGTTCGCTTTTCTAGGAACATTACCGATTGTTTCTAACACAACTTTATCATTCATCTTCTTTGTCGGCAATCTTATTCTTTGATTTCAATGAATTATTGCATGTGAGCTTATTGCTATACCTTAAGTTCATAAATCTGCAGTCGCTTTCTTCTAAACCTGTGGTTCTTACCTTCTGCTCGGCATGGTACAGTTTGTGCACTAATACAGTAAATAGTTAAATACATGTGTTTCGAATTAGAAGAAATAAAAACCACGTATAATTTTACCAACTGCGAAGGTTTCAATGAATGCATGTGTGGAACTTGTGGGGTTCAGTACCTCCAAGGTTAAGAACTATTGTTCTAGACTAACTCATGCAATTTTTTTTACTGTTTTCTAACTACTTCTATCATTTTAAATGCATATTAAATTCGCCCAATTTTTTTATTTAACCATTGGAAGATCATTTCGCCGGTGAAAGAATATTTGGTAACTCAGATATACTAAATTTTGCAAGTTTACCAACCCACAAGCACCAACTTCACTCCCTCGACTGAATTTTTCTTAAAAGTGCTACAGATCCAAAAATTATTTCCATACGCTTCATTCACAAAAAACATTTCATCGATTTCACCAAGCCACGCACGCCCCTCTGTCATTCCAAGAAAATCCTGTAACTGAGCTTAAACTACAAAACTAATTACTGAGCTGAAATTGAAAAATCAATAAAGTAGAATATGCGCTAAGAATATCATCTTCAAGTGATACAATGTCTTACTAATGTATCTGATTTGGAAATTAAATTTTAATCCAGAGTATTTACGGCTATTGAAATATTTAATTTGTTCTTGGTTCTTTGCAACTGCTATTTAATTTGGCTCATAAATATTGAATATTCTTGTCTCTTCATTGGCGGTAACAATTTTAACGAGCATGAAATTCATTTCTATAGCATACAATTAGTGTAGCCGCATATCTATAAAGTTTATTTCAGCTAAAATTTCAATCATTTCTTAATAAATCATTTATTGCTATCGAGAATCTGAGAATTTTTAAATTCTGCTCAGCTGCTAAGTTAGCAATGTAAAATATCCGATTAATACAAAATACCTCATAGTCTATACGTATAACTGCGCCACATTTAATTTTTTTTTACATTGATTAGTATGGAGTGCTCTCATGTGTTCCTTAAGATGAAAACCCTACTTTGATATCAGAAATTTGTACTAGGATTTTAGGGAGTGAAAAATTTTCTATGATGCTATTCATTGAGTAATTCAGCAATTGTCATCAATAATCTCAGAGCTCACGGTATTCAATCCCACTCGTAGTTTTTCTGGAAGTAAGTCAAAACTAATCATTTAAGTAACATTTTCTTTCAGATTATTACACTCGTCATTTTTGAAAATAAGGCCTTGAACTAAAACCTGATCAACATGTAAACAAAACTAGACTATTAAAGTGAAACCCGGTAATTGAAATTAAACCAAACTGTAAACATAAGAAAAGAGCACAAAAACCAGGCCAGATCAGCCATAAAATGAGACCAGACGATGAAAACCAAACCAGTATAGTAGTGAAAATAACAGAATGCCATAAAAACCAGGCAGGTCGTAAAGATAAGACAAAAAATTTAGACCAGGTATGCCTTGAAATAAGAACAGGTCGGAAAATAATATCACATTAGCCATAAAGTAACATCAGACCATAAGAATAAGGCCTGACCAGACTATAAAATAAGACCAGTCCAGACCAGACCATAAAAAGGTTTCTCCAGACCAGACCATAGAAAAAAAAAAAAAAAACTGCAACATAAAACCAAACTTATTATACCCGCGTCACTCATCGAAATGTCTTAGCCGTATTCCCTTGAATTTCCATTCTCCATTTGTTCTAAATTTCCGCCCGTAAATATTTATGTACTTCAAATTTTCCACACGTGTTTTGTCAACTGTTCACTTGAATTTTTCCCTCTGTGAATGCCTCGTATTTCCTTCCTGTTCTCAAGCTTGTTTTCTTGACTTCTTCTGGATTTACTTCCCTTTTTCGTCAGTATTTCCTCTGAGACCCAGTATTTCATTCATTTCTCTCCGTATTCTTTCCTTAATTCTTGCCCTTACTTCTGCATTTCCATCCGTATTTTATGAAATTTCACCATGTTTCTCTCATTCCTTGCCGTAACCTTCCCTTCCCGCCCTTATTCTTCGCTTCCTGCCCGTACTCTTCCCTTCCAACCAGTATTTTTTATTCCCGCCCGTATTTTTCCCTCCTCACCCGTATTCTTCACTTCTCACTCGTTTTTCTCTTAATTTTCCCGCATTTTCTTTATTTCTAACACTATTGTCTTCTTTTCATGTCCGCCGTTCGAGTTTCCGCCGTTATTCTCTCTTCCCCGCCCGTATTTGCCTTAATTTGGCCGTATTTGCCTCAGTTGCCGCCGTCCATTTTGTGCCGCGGCCGCAATCAGCCCGGCGCCGATTATCGCAGCCCGCCATTGCGCCGCGTCGTAAAGCTGATAAAATTGCCGGGGCAATCCTGCGACTATAATTTGAGGCAATTGCAGCGATGGCTTCTACATGAGCCAAGCCGGAGCTGTGAGTTCTAATATTAGTTGCTCGCTTGCTGCCACCGCATAATATTACTCCCTCTGGGGCTGCCACCGCATAATATTACTCCCTCTGGGGCTGCCACCGCATAATATTACTCCCTCTGGGGCTGCCACCGCATAATATTACTCCCTCTGGGGCGGCCACTGCATAATATTATTCCTAACTCCCACTGCAAAATATTACTCTTACATTGACACACGCTACATAATATTTCACCTATACCGGCATGTACCGCATAGTATTACTCTTACACTAACTCCCGCCTCTTAACATTGCTCCTCAACCAGCTCCCACTGTATAATATTACTCATACACTGGTTCCCAGTGCATGATATTTTCCCACAGGCACACCCCGCAAAATGTCAGTTCTAAACTTACTCCCGCTGCATAATTTCACTCTTATATTTTCATCCACCACCTAATATTAGTTGTACACTGATTTCAATACACAATATTACTCTTGCAGCGGCTCCCTTCGCATAATATTATTCCTACACTGGCTTTCACCGCATAATATAACAGTTATGCCAACTCGAGACACACAATATTGCTCACCACTGGCTCTCATCTCACGATATTACATGCTCACCGTCAACCATCACACAATGTTACACTACTTCTGTCCGCCGTCACAAAATGTTACAATCCTATCTCACAACACCACACAATAATTAACACAATATCACACTCCCACCAAACATCATCCCACAATATTACACTCCAACCACAGAACACCACACAATATAACACTCTCATATCACACCGCACAATATTCCTCTCCTACCACACTACACCACACAATATCACACTACCACGACACGCACCCCATAAATACACACCAAGACAACTCTACACACCAGACAACACGCCGCCACTTGCATGCAGTTGCTGCAGCATGCGACCTATAGAGGGTTCCGCTGCTCTCACGCCAGCGGCATCGTAAGCAGTCTCCTCATTTTAATGTTTGCAGCCACCTACTGCGCTGCGCGGACTGATATTGGGCGATGTTTGGGTTATTTAATGTTTGCATTCCTAAAGAGTTGGATTTAGATTCTTTAATCTTTGGGTTCTTTTGTATCTAAATTGAATTCTTTGATATTTGCGGCCAACTACTGCGGTGTGCGGTCTGATATTGAGCGATATTTGGATTCTTCGATAATTGGATCTTCATAAATTTGGATTAAGATTCCTTAATTTAAATTTTTTGACACTTGGATTTGGATGTTTCAATTCAGATTCTGATATTTGGATATGTGTTTTATAACTTCGATTCTTTAATACAAGGACTATTTTATTATTTAATTTGAATTCTTTAATATTGATAACCACTTCCTGGGACGTGAGATCTGCGACACGCGGCCATCAGCACCCATAAATTAAGGCCGCACCGTCGTGGTGCGTTCGCGCCTCACAAAGGACTGTGCTGTGAGGGAAGCCTGGGCTCGTGAGGGCCCGACTTGGTTTACATTTTGTCCCATTATGTGTTTTGAGTGTTAGATGAATAATTAAACTTAAATGGTATTTTAAAGTTGCGTGTGTGCTTAAGTTTTCTAAGCGCATTAATTTAACGGCTTTCCGATCACTTCCACAAATGACAAATTTTCTGTTGTTGTAACCGTTTGTGATTCTCTATTTAAGTCTTCCGCTTGTCTTCTCACCTATTTAAGGACTTTAGGACTCGGTATATAATTCCGAAATGTTCATTGAATGGTCTTTATGATTATTTTGTTCGTCTATGTTTATCTATTCCAGTTTTTTAAATTCGTCCATTCAAGTTGTTTATACTCACGTATGCACTGCCCGAGTTTTCTGTTCAGCTCACAACTCTTCGCAACCAAATGTTATGAACATTAAAATAATATTCAGACACGTGCAGTGCAGGTATAATACTGTGGGTCATTGCCGTGCGATCGTTGCCGTGCTGAACAACATATTAAAAGCGATGTACACAGTGTTTATGTACACAGCGCTGTACTTCTTTGGTGTACATAGCGCTGCACATCTGTGATGTACAAAAAATTACATTTCTGCAATGTGCACAGTGATGCATGTAACCTTCACCAGCCATAACTTCCTCTGTGTTTCACTCTCGTATTTCTCTTAAATTTTCGCCCGTATTTCTCCTTAATTTTCGCCCGTACTTCGTTACATTTTCTTCCTTTATTTTCTCCCGTATTTTCCTTCACATGCCGGACTTAATTCCATACCATATTTTCCTGCTACACCCATTGAATATCACTGCACACCCAACGCATGCAAACCCAATACAGCCAGCACCTCGCCTTCACCCGATAAATATTGTGCACCCAATATGTCTCTTATCTACCGATATTTTAACCTAAATACCGTAATTTATTACAAGCATTCAACTTAATAACTCCCTTACTAAATAACTTCCCAATTGAAATCCATTGCAACAATCCATTAATATTACATGAATCATTCGTTAATCCCCAACAGCAATCACCTTCTGAATGCCGCTAATCCTCGCACAATCCCTTACCTTTCGCCCCACCGACCCTCTCAATCACCAGCAACAATCTCGGCAGCATTGAGGCAGTCACTTCCACTTGGTTAAATGCGTTCAAAAAAATTTGCAACCACACGGTAGCCTATGTGATGTGAGCGTAACGAAGCTTCCGTGCCCTGGTGTGTAAGTTACTACACGCGTACAATATACAGAAGTGTTTTTACATTTTTCTTCGCAGAGAAATGCGTGAAGTTCTGTAAGAATTTAGATAGAGAGATGACTGAGAGCATATCTCCTCTTAAACTTTGTGTTAAGAAACATTTCATTTACAGTTGTAAATCATGTATGAAATATTATAAATCGTTTCATTATTATATTTAGCTAGTCCACCTCCCGTTATTTGAAATAAGAAAGAAAGCGAAATAGAAGAAAGGCCGTAAGAAATAAAAAATTAAATCTCTCGAGAGTTGATGAGGCCGAGTGCGCACGGCCCGTCAAAAATGTATAATAATGTTCGACAAATCACATGACACACGTTCTTATTTCATAAGTCTGTATCACAGATACGCTCTTCACACACTTTTGACTGGCTTCGAACAGACAGACGGACGCGGCTCTTATTATAGTATAGATTTTATATGAATTGAATTGTAGGTATTGTGTACCCTGTATAAGTTAATACATGACATCCATGTTCATCATATACCAACTTCTTTGGGTAATAAACTGATTCTCTCTCTTTCTTTTATTTTCTTCGCTTCTAGAAAACCGTGAAAAATTAGTCCTTGTGGATCATGCGGGAATTTTCACTTTCTCGATCAAGTATAGAAGGATAAAGATGCGCTCGAGCGTGCTGCGTAAATGCGCGGGTTTCTGTGGCCACTATCAGAACGTACAATAGAATGTAGAGAAAACGTATTGCTAAACACACAGAGAACGCACAACAGAGAGTGCAGCAGAGTGGGCTGTAGAGTGTACAGTAGAATGTTGAAAAGAACGCACAGCAGAGTGTACGCTGCAGCTGAGCGTACAACAAAGAGCACAGTAAAAATCATGCTTCACATTGAACATTGAATGAATTAAAAATGAACAATTAAATTAACATTAAAACAATTAAATTAACACTAAAACAATTAAATTAACATTAAAACAATTAAATGAACCATTAAAAACCACATTGATATTTTTTTGCGTTTATTTACCTCAAATTAGCAAACACAAGCAATTCTCTGTGCGTGGACTTGGCAGGTTGTGAAATTCAGACGCTAAATTTGATAGTTGAGGAAATCTTTTCCCGCTCTGTCATGGCCGTCATACGCGCGTCGGAATTACTGTCTGAATTTACACCACACATTTCTTCTGTATTGGAATTTCCCGTGTCTCTTGGTGGGATTTCGGGAATTTTTCCTTTTTTTCAGAATTTCATATATCTGGGTCGGATTTCAAGAAATTTACGCTTTACTTTGCTGGAACTGCACACCGGTAGACAATTCTAAAATAAATTAATTCAATTCGATGCCTTTTTCTGAGATTGAATTTTACGCCATAGAGCTGGGATTTCTAACATATTACGTCTTTTCTCGCACTGGAATCTCACGATATTCGACGGAGATTGCTGAAATTACTCGTCTACTCCTCTGATGGAATTTCACGTCATAAAACCCGGATTTCTAACACTTCACACCCCCATACAGGCGGCAGCGATCGACGGTGGGTAGCCCGGCTTGTTCCTTAACAAAGAGCGGTAGCACAGCTCATCTAATGGCTATTTCTTCCATTGAGCCCTCAAGCTTGTGCACTTCACGGCATAATGGAGCCGAATAATGGGACACACAGCCCTTACTGTGCTCCACATAATGGCGGCAGCACGGCGCATAATGGCGCATAATATGCGGCTTTGTGCTTCTCTTTTATTATGAGCGAATCAATTACACGCGAGCTGTTGATGTGTTGTGCAGGTAAAGACGTAATGTGCTCGCTGTGGCGGAGCTGCCAGCAGTTTACTGGCGCTTTGTTGACATGTGGGCATATAAAGCGCACTCGGCTAATAGAGAGGTCTTCATTGGCCTACGTTGCCCACTATTTACTGTCAAATTTAACTGTATTTTGCTCTCCGATACAATTCATGAAATGTAAATAAAAACACCAAGGTTGCTACTCTCAAAGTCAACATTGCTAAAATTATTTATTGCTGATTTAAGGTACCTTTTATCAGCAATAAATAATTTTAGCAATGTTGACTTTGAGAGTAGCAACCTTGGTGTTTTTATTTACGATTCGTCTGCGTAAGAATGCAGTTAATGATGTTCTTTAATTCATGAAACTCCGTAGAAGCGTACTGCGGTTGATTAATTTTACATAAACAATGAAAATTGAATTCACAGTTCATAATTCATTGAAAAAGCAAAAATGTTACAACTCTGAACCGCAATGAGATTAGCTAGTGAATCCATCAAAAATCTCAGCGCACAACATGGTGCGATTTGATACTGACGTATACCGTTTGAGATATTGTGATTTGAAAATGTATACAGGATCTCACTCGCTGGTATACTGTGGTCTTACTCAGGGGAATTAAGCCACACACTACATCGTCAAACTAAGTATCTAAGTGTTAATTTCATGTTTTAAATGTATGAGTGAGTTTTCAATTAATATAAAGCTGCTAATAAATTAAGCATTTACCATCGTCCTCACTTTACTCTCAGTGTTTAGTATATGAGGAACGAAACAGTATGATCAACTTATCTGGATGACAAACCTGCAGAAGTGAGACCGTGTGTCTAAAGCGCATGGCGTACCTGCAGTGGTTCTCCCCTCTGGACACTTGCTTCCTCGACAAGCGCCTCACCGGGAGAGGGATGCCTCCCGACATTTTATGAATCAAGATGCTTTTTGGCACTCTCAAGTCTGGAGCGGATGTCGATGCTATTACTGTGGAGCTTGCAGTGCGTTTGGGGCGGTTGAATTCCAAAACGTGATCCTTGGTAAGGATATTTGGTGGCGGGGCGCGAGGTTTGGAGTGCGAGAAGACACTTCCTTGTGCTCCACTACGCGTGTGTGCAGATGACGTTTGGTGTCACCACAACACCGCCTTGTGCTCCACTACGCGTGTGTGCAGATGACGTTTGGTGTCACCACAACACCGCCCTGCCCACACCATCACTATGGAAAACACAACGCGGCTTTAAAGCAAGTGTGCAACACGATCTTTTGTGTGAAGCCACTCATTTTGAATTATTGCGAAAAATTGCTGGACATTTGCTTGCGAGCAATGTATTGTAATTACTACACTTATATCTTGCTCAATGTTGCCGTTTACACCTGGGTATGTTAATTAATTACCTTCTCTTAATTCTCATCTTTTAACTCTTAATCAACTTCTTCGAAATAATAGAACATATCGTAGTTCCATCATTAAACTCAGAATCCAGGTATTTCTTGAAAACATTCTCTATTACATGCAATGAAGACCCGTAAATGCGCAAGAAATTCAATTCACTGGTAAAATTTGACCAGTCAGAATGCAGTTTGTGGCCTCAAACATCTGACTGGACTAATCTTAAACACACAAGGTATTATTTATGTTGTAGAATTTCATGCCTATTTCAGTAAATGTGGTTGGCAATAATCGCCCAGTTGAAAATCACTATCTTGCTGTCTGAAAGTAGAATCTAAAATAAGGTGCAACATCGTTTTTCTCAATTCCAATGATGAATGTAATAAAAGAATGTTTTGAATGATTATAAATAAGAAAATTCCTTTAATCAGAGTTACGGTGGAATATCAAAATATCGCGCGCAGCGTCTATACAAAATACGTTAAGTGGAAAATCGACAGGGCAGTTCCATAATTAAATATTTTCATGAAATCATAAAAACATTGCTATCTCGACCACCATATGGAGATGGGGAACATCCACCCCCCCCCCCCCCCCCCCCCCCCCCNATAGGACCTCTGTCGATGAGTTAGTACAATTAGGTATCAAATAAAAACATATTCCCTTTGGTGCACAGTTCAGCAAAATTCTTAGAAACCTTTATCCTACAGTATTTATCCCGTCCAATAAACCATTGCCATTAAAAAATCCTTTCCGTAATTAAATGCCAATAAATTCATTGAAAGCGAAGCCATCTATTGAATGCATCGTTGAACAGTTCCTGTGTTTCTTTTACAGATAAAAAGAATCAAATATGCTGTTCGTATTGTAGGTAGGAGTGTGATATGCAATTGGTAAAGTCTCATCGCTCAAAGCTGTGCTGATATTCCAAAGAAATTTATCTACCGTTCTATTCCTTGCACCAGACATGAACAGTAAAATTATGCCGAGCATGAATACCATAGTTAGAATATATATCAATTATACGTAACTACTACAACTTGAAATTAAAAACTCAGTTACTGCAGATACTGTGTGTACCGTTGTTTTAACACTTTGACTGCGACGTGATCTACCGGTGGTCACACAGGAAGTTTTCACAATGTTGCAGACTGACCAGTAGTCACACACTCAATTTAAAAAAATACTTAATCAAAGCTAAATGAAGGCACCATACAGTTAAATGCTTGCTACTCTCAACATCGCTTACAACAATGGACTTTAAATTAGAATTAAGTATTAAAGTTCATTTTTACCTGCCACCGTCGAAGTGTTACACAATGAATGACACACCGAGGAGACAGCACGTACGCAAAGCAAACACACGCTACCCTACACGAGTTCGGTGCTTGTACCCTACACGGGTACGATGTTTGTACCCTACACGGGTACGGTGCTTATACCCTACACGGGTACGGTGCTTGTACCCTACACGGGTACAGTGCTTGTACCCTACACGGGTGCGGTGCTTGTATCCTACACGGGTACGGTACTTGTACCCTACACGGGTACAAACGTACCCCGAAAGAGACCCCAAGACGTCAAAATCAAGCCACCGGAGTGAGCACATCGCTGTGATCGATAGCGGTGCGTGCTGGTGCAGGAGGTGTGGCCGGCGTGCGGTGTGCTGCATTTATGCCTGTCAGCTCCGTGCAGTCAGCAGTCAGCTCCGTGCTGTCAGCAGTCAGGTCCGTACAGTCAGCCGTCAGCTCCGTGCAGTCAGCCGTCAGTTCCGTGCAGTCACCTGTCAGCAGCTGCGCGTAATGGCACAAATGAAGTCAGACAAAAATTTTCAGGGTTGTAAACTTTCGAAATTCTGAAGAATAGTTTCAAAGAAAGCACACGGATGACCTGCAGGAAATCTTTTCATAAACATGTAAATCAGATATTCAGAAGACGTATAAAAAATCTCAAATGTCTCGATGAACAATGTTTGTGAAGGTCCAGAGGTAGGCACAGGATCGATACAAGGAATTTGTTCTAGATCGCTGAAGCAGTGATAGAGGCCCAAAGACCGGATAGAGGCCCAGGGACCGGATAGAGGCCCAAAGACCGGATAGAGGCTCAGAGGCCGGACAGAGGCCAAGAGACCGGATAGAGGCCGAGAGGCCAGATAAAAGCCCAGAGACCGGATAGAAGCTCAAAGACCGGATAGAGGCCCAGNGTCAGCAGTCAGCTCCGTGCAGTCAGCAGTCAGCTCCGTGCAGCCAGCAGTCAGCTCCGTGCAGTCAGCAGTCAGCTCCGTGCAGTCAGCAGCTGCGCGTTATGACACAAATGAAGTCAGATGAAAATTTTCAGGTTTGTAAACTTTCGAAATTCTGAGGAATATTTTCAAAGAATGCACACGGATGACCTGCAGGAAATCTTTTCATAAACATTTAAATCAGATATTCAGAAGACGTATAAAAAATTTCAAATGTATCGATGAACAATCTTTGTGAATGTCCAGAGGTGGGCACAGGATCGAAACAAGGAATCTGTTCTAGATCGCTGAAGCAGTGATAGAGCCCCAGAGACCGGATAGAGGCCCAGAGACCGGGTAGAGGCCCAGAGACCGGATAGAGGCCCAGAGACCGGATAGAGGCCCAGAGACCGGATAGAGGCCCAGAGACCGGATAGAGGCCCAGAGACCGCATAGAAGCCTAGAGACCGAATACAGACCCCTGCGCTAAAGCTATGTTTTTATAAGTCCAGTGCGTGCAAAGCATTCAGTACGTATAGCTCATCGCGCATACAAAATACAAATTTCTGTAAGTGCAGTAATAATGTCTCGTACATAAAGAAGGTTAATTTACCCATATGCACATGAATAAATGCGAATGAAACTCAAAGGTGATAGACGCTTGGTGGTGATCTCTAGCATCAGAAAATGATCTTTTGATCAGCATTTCGGTGCCCTGACCCATACATTGGGTGGACGTTTATTTTATTCCCCAAAATTACAGATTTCTATTTGCTGTCCCCATGATTTTGTGTATTGTTTTCACACACCCTCGTTGAATAACTTTGTCAAATGAAATAATATGATTTATTCAAAACTCTGAACTCCTACCCAGTGTGGTGAGTTTTACTAGATTCTTGAGCTGATGATAAAAAACAAGCTTGTATTATGTTTAAAACGCTCATGCAACACTTACTTCAAATTCAGGTCAAAATTATAGGCTTTTGTAGATTCGCTTACCAGGCGTGATATTATTTAACAAGCAAATAACAACATTTTATTCTCAAATAATTTATAATTCAGACTATGTCTGCACGGTAAATTAAGGAATGACATTTACGAGCACTGCCAAAATTTTCCTCTGTTATTATAAGTCAGCCATCGTATATGCATTCATCTCGGTTGCTAAACATCCGCCCTTACCTACGTTTGATGCATTTTGAACTCAATTTCATTGTTTTAAAATTCAATTCACTCGATATCGTATTAGAAGACAGTGATTGCTTGTATTTTGGTATTTTTTATTTTAAGAGAATGAACACTTATATCGGCTCAGCAGAGTCGACTGCGTGGAGCTAGAATTGATCTAGTTTAAAATATTGGTTATCAGGTTGAAATACTAACAAATATGTACAATAACAAGGAGTCAATTACTTCGGTATAGATATTCAGTAACAAGCCCTTGGAAAAGATGAGGTCCAAAAATTCATCCCTAATCAAGTTATGTATGACATACACACATGTTCGTACCTCGCACACTCTTTTCTAATGAAATTTGTGAGACTTTTGCTGGCGTCCAAAAGTTTGGTATTTGTTGGGTCTAATGGTTAGTGACTGTCCAGGCCCAAATTGTCATCGCGGTTGCCCCACAACCAAGCAACTTCAGAATTTTTGCTGAGCGACTCACTGAGAAGGTTCTGGAAATGTAAAGGTTAGAAGCAATAACTAATTGGGGAAAGTGTCAAAGTCAAACATTCCTTTCGTGCTTCTAATTCAGACGTTCTCTATTCCACTGAATAGATAAGAAAACATGCAATAAGGATGATTAAATCATTTAAGCCCTCATTTACATGCAAGGAAACTGTCACGGCACCTCAGTCCCTCCTCACTGGTGCGAGGAGAGTCAGGTGTCGAAGAGGGGATTTAAACCCTTGATAGGTAAAGAAAAAGAAGTGCAACATTTAGAGAGGAAAATACATAAAAAGAGTGAAATAAGAGATGGAGAGAGCTTCCAACATTGCATTTGCTTGATCAACACCGGGATAATAACGACTTACTGAGAGACTCAATTATTTAATTTAGAATAAACACATGAGTAAAAAAAGGCATTATTGTGAATGAGCGCGCAACATCGTACAACTAAATTATCAATACGAGACCCCAGGAAGAATTTACCGCCACGAACATGGACACAGCACAATTTGTAAGTTAGCAACATAATATTTAAATCCTCACATTGCAATGTAAAGACCAGGGACACTATGAAATAGGAGCCGCCATCCGCAGAGAATGTACGCCACATTTTTTTGAATTCAATAATTAAGCGCTTAACGGCAGCATTCTTTTGCGTTAACTCGTGAATAACACACGAAAAATAAGAAAAAGAAGGGCAACATTTAGAGAGGAAAAATACATAAAAAGAGAGAAATAAGAGATGGGGAGAGCTTCCAACATTGCATTTCCTTGATCAACTTTTTAACTTTTCTGCATTAGGGACTCGGTATTCTACGTTTGAGTATCTCTGCACACCCATTGTGCAAAAAAAGAACATTAATTTCAACATTATCAGCACTTTCGCAAGATTTTTCGTTTGTCGATTATCTCGCCCTGCTGTTTACTCGGTCCTCTTTTCGTCCGATGCCCCAAATCGCGCATTTCGAACTGCTGCGTAGCTTTCACCCTCGTCATCACTGCAGGAAAGGTGATTACTGGGAATTGCTGAGTTGAATGTCGCCTTCGAATTTTTACCGAGCAGCTGCCTCTTGTTGTCCGTGCGCCCTGTGCTTTCTGCGAGTTTTTCTAGCGTTGCTGATCACTCCCTGGGGAGAAAATTTTGTTGTTATTGCCTAGTCACGGATAATTTTTATCCCTGCGAATCAATAAATTGACAATAGTTTAGGTAAGTCGCAGATTTTCTGTTCACCAAAGTATAATATTTTCACTTAAAATTTTTGCTGACATACGGATTTAATTTAGAAGACAAATTCCAATCTAATTTAGCACAAGATTTGATTTTTACATTCTTTTTCTTCCTTCTGTCGTTTAGAACATGAGCTAAATTACGACTGAAGATGGAAGACTCATTCCATCCATTAATACAAAGTAATTGCGAAATAGAGACTGAACTGAAAGCTTGAAGACGTTTGAAGTGACTCAAGATAGCATCGCCACACTCACCGATGGGGATAATAGAAAACTGAAATATATCTACTGATAATGAACAAGACATCACTTTATTCAAATCACTCGATAAAAAAACGATATGCTTTATGTTTTCAACTAATTATGTTCCTCCGCTTTGGCCAAGTTTTGGTTCTACATCGCGTCGACTAGTGCAACACAGCGGTTCACGACCCTTCCAGGCTTCACTGACAAAAGAATCCCTGTGTAGTTCAGCTTCACCATATATACCAAGCCAGTCCCTTGTTCTACATAGATTCATCTCGAAAGACCGACGCCCAGTCCCGCGCTTCGCTAGCCCTCGAACATCCCTCAACATGCAACATCTAGATTACTCTTTTCCATTAGTGTTGTACATCCCTTAATTTAGAATTGAATTTATATCACCCACATGTCAAAGTTCAATTGTGCCCACAAAGTTTGTTTAAGGAAGCTCCCAAATGCTTTATCTCCTTCAGCTACCCCAACACACAACGCTCTCCTCTGTGAGGTGACTCTCATTCCCATTCTCCCCTTACGCGGGCTAAGAACTATTCGGAGAAGTGAAATTTACGAATCTTCCTAAAATACGTCGTATTTTTCCCCTCTTTTGTAATAATTTCACCACAAAATAACTCATTCCTTTTATCTTAGATTGAGAGCATCTGAAAGAAAAGTATACATGCAGATAAATATCACTATATATTGAAAACTGTCGTGTGCAATAGTGTCAGCTGTTTGCAGCTGATGTAAAAAAATTAAGATTTTTCGCAGATCTCGGAGTACATTTCTAACAAATGGTAAAAATGTACATTTTCTCAGAATTGTTACCAGTTTTATCCTTTTTCTTTGTCAATTTCTAATAAAACTTTTATGATGATGTTCAAAATTTGAATAGTTTGTACAAATAAATGTCTCAAGAAACTCCTATGATTGTTCTTCATGACATCGCGGACATCTCCTAATAATGCAAGTGTACTGAAAACATCTGAAGAATTGATTCGATGATGCCCTTGTTTGTCTTCAGGCTTGTTTACGAAAGAGTCTTCAATCTCGTTTGGTCCATAAATTAGAGAGAAATATCTCTCAGATTATAGCCCCGCAGTTTAACAGAGCTACACCCCATATAAGATGGATCACAACCCAGTTTTTCATATGGATATAAAACATATAACACAGTTGACTCACAGTTCCATGTAGAGCAAGGACAGAATTAGTGGAGTGTTACAGGCCGTCGGCGTGTAATTTAAAGGGACAATTAAAGCGCAGCGACCCACGGCTCTTTAAACTCGTAGCCTCGATACGGCCACATCAATAAAAACTTCCTGGAAATTAGCATTTCGAAGGGCCGATGAAGTTCGTATCTGTAATTAGACCTCGTTTTGTTGATGCTAATGCAAAGCTACAGAAGATGTGAATGACTCAGGGCCGCAAAAAAGAGAATCTCTTACAGAAAGTCGTAAAACTCCGGAGACCTTTTGCATCGAGTTTGTATTTATCAGCGAAGCTCTCCTAATGGTCTAGAAAATGCTGTATTTTATGGGAAATGTTGAATGAATCGAAAATAACACTTGTAGACGGGTCGTAAATGGTTCTTTTTTCGGTCTCTGCCTGCGGTAGGCGATCTGGAATAGTTGATTTTCTGTTACTATGAAAACAGAGGTTAGAGATGAATGAGCGTGGGTTATGGTGGACGTAGATAAGTTCATGAGATAGGAAGATACTCGGAAAGCTAATTGAGAACTCAAGCAAACAACAAAGTTAAATTTACAAACATTCCTCTCAATTGAAGAATAGTTGTATTACCGTTCCGATACAAATTACGTAAAAAAAAGAAAACCCTCTTGTATTCTGATATCACAACAGAAGGCAAATTTTCCCCAAGTGTCAGCGCGAGACATTCTCCCTATGTGTGCTTTCTAGAAAGGGTGAACAAATCAATCAGCCTCAGTGAACAATGAAACATTAGACACACATTACAATGCACACAATATGCATTACCATAAACAATTAATTCACTATAGTTTTACACTAAGATTTTGGTTACTTAGCTTTTATTGTTCTCATTTCTCTCATGAACATTAACTCCTGCTGAAATATATCTTTCTCACGGATTGTATCGACGTGAAACTCACATTCGCAAAATTATTCTATGAAAAGTTATGGATATATATTCATTCTCGAAATGATTGGTACCATACACGAAAACGAAAATGATTGTTATTAATGCGAATCAAAATCCAGGTCAGCTCGTATTGAAAAACTTACGAAACTTCTAAAGATGTCAGTGGAATATAAGGTGAAGACAGATCCCCCGTAAATCTAATCTCGTTTCTCAAAAAATTGTTTCGTTTTATCCCGTATTTCAATGTATCACTACTGATTTTGCCTCCGTTGCCTGAAATATTACCCCATCTCCTGAAGGGAAATTTGAAAGACGAAGGGAAACTTTTAGGTACTCATGTCATTGATCATATTATTTCTGCATTCTCTTCATATATGACAGTTGAATAAATAAATATGTACGGATACAAATGCATTGAGAGCTTTTACTCTAATATCAGCTTTATATTCTATTGAGTTTTTTTTAAATTCCACCTAACGTTCTAACTAAGAAACAGTTTTTCTATTACCATAGATACTAACGAATATTTCTCAAATTTTTTTGATCATATTTTTATCTCTTGTAAATCAGCTTTAAAATAGGAACAATATCATCACACAGTGCGCACAAAAATAGAAAAATACTTACTAAATCCAATCGGTATTTAATTTATCAAGAATCTATAAAACAGTTTGAAACATTTAATAGAAGAATGTAAGAGACGTATAAATGCATGATTGAGATATTTATACATATATATATATAAGCGCATGAATAGTAATAAAATTAAATCTTTGCTGACACTTTCAATTATTCTTAAATTTCCGTTGATGGCGCATGCGTAAAATTAAAATACGAGACGGACGTGCCCTTAAATTCTGAAATTCATCTGTGTTCTTCTCTCATATAATTTAGGATGCGAGTGCCAGGTCTGCGCTATGGAGCTTTAATCTTTTAGTTATATCAGGTAAATTAGACAGTTGGGGCTTATCAGGACTCGGCATCAAGTCATCTCGCTCGAATAAGCTTTAGAATGAAATTTGGGCTCGGAAATTATCAGTTCTTTTAGCACTGAATCATAGCGATAAAATCTGCGTCCTTTTCTGGGATTTATTGAGTTATGATTGGGATGGCCGGCCATTTTATTGCGCCCTTATTCGGCCGCAAAAATTGCGCCTTCTCAGAGAATTTCTGCTTCTAAAATTGTAATTCCAGGAAAATTGCATGGGATTCTTGATACAGTTTTTAAAGGGAGAAGAGATTTTCCCCCAAAAACCTAAGCTGTTTCACTAATTTTTTTTGCACGTGTGATGTAGCCGATGCGAGATCTTGGTGTTAATAACACTGCTTCAAATTGGTGTCGAGACTCGTGCTCAATCGTTGGTAATAAAACGATAATTTAGGTCGTTTCAAATTTAATGCGTTCCATAAAAGCTGGAGTGGGAGACGGCGGTGTTGACCGACCAGAGAGTCTGGATGGCTTCTATTAAAGTGATAAGTCAAGTCATGTGAGGCTAATGCAATTTATTTATTCAACTGCTCTGTGAATGTAAGCTCCCATAGTTTTGAGAAGCATTTCACCTCTGAAGAAATAATGAAACACACTAACGGCAGAGATGGAAAACCTAGTGACGACATGAGTCAATAACTCTTACAAAGTGAATGAATAACCCATCCGTTATGGTATTCACTGTATAACTCATTCCTTATGACATTCAGTAAATAACTCATTCCTTATGACATTCAGTAAATAACCCATTCCTTATGACATTCAGTAAATAACCCATTCTTTATGACATTCAGTAAATAACCCATTCCTTATGACATTCAGTAAATAACCCATTCCTTATGACATTCAGTAAATAACCCATTCGTTATGACATTCAGTAAAAATTCTAGTGATGCTAAAAATTATAGCAGTATTAGAAGACTTGTCAAATTCCAGTTCCTGGAAGAAAGCGCAAAAAATTATTTCAGATTCTCTCCTATCCATTTTCTCTGCTTACAGGAACTATGGCGACATGGACGAGCTAATTCAAATAAAGAGATAAAAATGATGACGATGTAGACTAGCAAATTTGAACGAAGAGATAAAATTGCTAATGAAGGAAGAAAATCGGACAAAATTTCCCGACTGCTTAAGAATGCAGATGAGCGGTTATTCATAGCCAATTTAGAAGTAACATTTTCACCATTCAAATCACATATCAAGAAAATCGCGCATGAAAAATTTGTATCGAAGATCTCGGATCTAAATGCAACGGGAAAAAATCAAAGAAACAAATATAGTAAAACCAAGTGTTCTAATTTTTAATCTGTGTGACTATTTTTCTGATTGTTAACCAATTAAGATCACCTCGCATGTATACTGATAAACTTCAACTAAACTAAACATGCATGCCACCATAGATTGATTTAATTAGAGTGGCATTTGTTTTGGTGGATCGTCATTTCATAAGATTGAGAACGTTTCAACAAATCGCCTTGTCTACACCACAGCAATTTGCTATTATGAAAGATTTTTCCTATACATCACACTACAACCATCTTTAACTGCTTACATCTATTTAATCTTGAGTCTCTTTTCTCGATAAATCTTTCAAATGCGGTGAATGAAATTTATTTAGGACATTCGCTGTTTTTCCCTTTTTCCCAAAAATATCAAGACTGCATGTTCCACTCTGGGATAATTGCAAGCGTTTCCCATAGTTTTACCTTCCTGGCGTGGAGACGTCACTTGGTTGAGAAAACGACAAGCGCAGTTTGCAATTTCTGATGAATTATCGATTCGAAAATTGTTTATTGAAAAAGATTAACAATTATGAATGAATGTTTCCCTCCGGAGTTACTGCTCTTGATGAATTTCAAATAAAGAGTGAAATTTGAGCTTAAAAATCGTTAATTGAATTAAATTCTGTGCTTCAAAGAAATGTGGGCACCATAAGTGCTTTTTCGATAGAAAACTCTGTATGATATTCATTGTATGAGCGTGCATTAATGAGCTTCATATTAGAAAACTGAAAAAATCTGCAACAAAAACTTATTTTAGAAATAAAGTTTTCATCCCCTAATGTTACTACGTAACATTAGTTAAGTAGTTTAGTAACTACGAGTTACTTAACTACGAAAAATAGGAACTGAACACTTCACAAGTCATTCACATATACGAAAAAAATGAATAAAATTAAAAAAAATTAATAATGAAATAAGTGAAACAATGAAATTGGAGAAATTGTGACAAATTTTGGGCTCTAGAGCTTAATCCATTTCTTAACCACGTTATGTCACGGACACTAGACAAAATACGGCCAGCAATCTTCTTCAAATAATGACACTACAGAGAATAAAAGAAAATCTTTAAATCGGAAAATTTTCACTTAAAATGACATAGCAAACATCTGTAGTGGGAGACCAAAAATATTCAGGCACAGAAGTTAATAAAAATTCTGAATTTATGTACATATATGTTATTGAGGATTTATTGTAATGTTGCGCAGCTCTACTTCGACGCTACTCTTCAGCAAATACTGTACCATTGTACGTACTAGGAAGCTTAAGGGCAGTGCGCAGTGCCACCTCTGCTTACCCTCCACAGCACTGAACCGTGCAGCATGCAGTGCTCCCCTCACCCTCCACAGCACTGCACAGTGCAGTAGGCAGTGCCCCCTCCACTCTCCACAGCACTGCACGGTGCAGTATGCAGTGCCCCCTCACCCCCACAGCACTGCACTGTGCAGCATGCAGTTCCCCCCCTCCCACCCTCCACTGCACTGCACTGTGCAGCATGCAGTGCCCCCCCNCCCTCCACAGCATTGCACCCAACCCCCCCTCCAGTCCCCCCCACACCCCCGAGCGGCAGGGATTCTCCTAACTTGATTATTTAGCCTATATAAAAGCACTAAAATTGGTCGCGATAGTCGAGCTATTTTTAATAGCAATAAACGGCAGATACGACAAGCTGTTAGCCCGAACAGCGCTCGCTTCAAAACTCACTTGAATCGTAAAATGTTAGAGCCCTGACGTCTCTAATATCCATTAATGGACGACACTACGCCAGATACATCATCGCTGCCAGATCGCCTCGATAAATCGCTTTGCAGTTCCCTAATGTTATTCCTACAGGGTTTTGGGCGCCGCGGCGCTCGAACGCGTGGCGGAAAGTTGATATTTCGGTCTCAAATCGAACTGTGGAAGCGCTTTAAATCGAAGACAATGGAAGTTGAGCAGGATGTTCGTAGAAGTGGCTCAATAGTAAAAGTCAGGTTATAAAATTCGCTGCTTTATGGATCTAAAAGGTTTTATATGCCCGAATTAATTTATTCTTGCAATTAAAATGCAAATTACTTTTCATGTTGGAGTGTTAAGAGCGAGCTAGACACGCCGGCTTGATCTTAGAAGGCTTTAAAGACCCCCACACAAATAAAGAACGTTGATCGGGATCTTTTAACTCCGCTATTGTATAGAAATGCCGCTCTTTCTGGGGCATAAAACCTACACTGTTCGAAATTCCTGCGCGTAGACATACCTATGAGCGATACATGTGTTAGTTACATTGAGTGGATGTGATGTAACACAAATACTGTGTTGTACTCTGTTTGAAGTTGTGAAGCGGTAAGTTACTGTATTCATTCTTTCAATCTGTGAAAATAATGCAGGGCGCATTATAACATTCATGAATTACAAGAGCAATGAACCGTACTGAATGTCGACACGCTGTAGTTTGCTATCTGTCGAATAAAGTTGATATTTAATTCTCTAATTAAAAGATAAATAATCATGTTTGCCAATAGTTATTGAACAATCTGATTAATGTGGTCATCATTGCGTAACCACACGTTCCTAACACAGCCACACCTTTGTCATAACTGCACCACCGCCGTGCAACTGCACCTCCACACAACACCACCACACAACACCACCACGCCCCTCACACACAACCTCACCACCATCTCACAACTGCAACCCCAAGTAACCACACGTCCACACAACCACTCAATCACACCACCACTTTATCACCCAATTGCGCCACCACACAACCACACCATTACTCAACTACACCACTTCTACAAAACCACACAAACACACAACACCTCTTGCAACCACACAACCCGCGCACAACCTTACCACCATCACACAACCATATCACCACCGTACAACCATAATACCATCATACAACCACGCCACACGGTACATCTTCCACACAACCCCTCAACCACATTACCATGACACAACATCACCCTCACACATGCACGCTACCACCACACAATCACACAGCGTATTCAGATCTGGTTGCACCAATACAGCCATTCTATACAAATGAATATTTAACACAACACACATCTCCGTATTCATTGAATGAACCAAAAGTTTTGGTTGTATTTGAAACGCTTCAAAAGATGTAAACCCTCATCTGCGCTTCTACTTCTTTTAAAATTATTCTCATTATACAAACATATTCTTGAACTTATCGGAGTAAAAAAAAAACAGTCCTGACCTTTCTTCACGAGCTTCAATTTAATTGACATTAATGTTGTTGAAGGTTTATGAACATGATGTTAGACTTATCGAAGTCAAAAAGCGATCTCTTAATTTTATATAATTTTCAATATAATGAACACGAGTTTTGTCATATTCAAAAATGAGTCTATTTGTGATAATATTTCTAGAAAAATCTGGAGGGATTTTGTAGGTAAAACCCTCGGAGAGATTCTATGATACTGTTTTCAGCCAACCAACGTGCCACAATTTTCTGCCAGTTTTTTTATCATACTTATTGTGTTGAAATCCACTGCTGTATTTCCTATTATTAAACACTAGTGTACACGCCCCCTCAAAAATGACGGAATTCGATAGTTTTCTTTAAATAAGTCTCAAAATTTGGAAGACAAACAAATAGATTTATCCCAATAGTACCCGCGATTAAAATATTCTTGCACATGTGCACAGGTGAAACTCGTATCACTGATACGGTCATTGTGCATCCTTCAAATGAAACCATAGAAGCTCTTGCTTAAGAAGCGGACGCTAAACAAATAAATAAACACACCAAGGGTATTATTAGGTGAGATTAGTCACTTCCTAGGGCTTCATGCACCCCTCTAATTTTTAACGAAAGTTACGATTTTGCTTGATGATGAGTTTGTTTAAACTTTGATGCGTGAATTCAGTCATTTATTATTTGTATTTTTGTTCTGGGGTTTCATTTTTTCTCACGTAACTTTTTTGATCCGATGACCCTTTGAAATTCAATGCTATTTCGCGAGCACTCAGAAAAAGTAAAAATAAGTTTGTTATTTTTTCTGGTTCTTTCGGAGGTGAGAAGGTGCCCCTCTAGCATAACGAAATTGATAAGCTCACATTCACTGAATAATTCATGACTGATAATAATGTTATTTTGCAACTTCATTTCCCGCACTCAAACGTGAATTCTTCTTTCGAACTCATGATCAGATCAGCGTCTGTCTTCACTCATTTCTACGAAATTTTTTATCGGATCATTTTCCCTATGATAAAAATGAATGATTTCATTATTTTAGAAGTAAATAGAATATTTACTATATTGATGGTCTAATAATGTAGAAATAAATAGGTGGTCACATTATCTAGAAATGTGGAGCAAAACTTAAATTTCCGATTATTCCGCGAACAGCGGGGTTCTTTGATTTGACACTAGGGGTATTTTCTACATTGTAATTTCAATACGAGTCCGAACCTTGCGCAGGTCTCATAAAAGAAAAATTCTATTTATTTCTTGTAGAACATAATATCTAAATAATATCCACCGCTATTGATAAGAAGTATAATGGAAATTTCTTTGTAATAGCTCAAATCGTAACCGAATTTACCGATTGAAAATAATGGTAAATCATTCACTGGAATTCAAGGGTTTGAACTAAACTCATTCGTTGCAATAAAAATATTCAATTATCATGAACATCATCAACGACACTCAAAATATTGACGTCATTAAAATTAAGGAAGTTTTGGCTTTATTTATGATTTTGTTAGGAATGATAACAATTAAGCAACATGGAAAAATTGAGAGGAAAATATCAGTTTCACAAAGTCTCGAGGAACATCGAGCTAAGCCAATGGCAAAGACGGCATTACGGCGGTCGTAAGACTTCGCTGCTGCTCGACTCTTGCTTCCAATATTGAGCGAATATTTCAGAATGTTTGAGAATATTGACAACGAATATTGGCGATATTGAACTGGCAAAGCCAGCCAGTTCGCAGCACTGCTAGGGCTTCAGTGACTTGCAAGCGATACGAGGGTAGTTCTCGGATGTATAGCTCCCGCTGTGATTCGGACCTGTGACGCCGTGGTCACTGGAGACGATGCTTCTCAAAACAGAACTTAGGTCAGGGTTCACGCTCAGAAAAGAAAGAATAAAAAAGGTTCATTTCTAATATAAAGATGATACGAAAATCTGCATTTGTTGTAAAATGTCCTATCACTAAGATCCTAAATTGGGAACGCACATGGGTTTTTTAACACCTCATGTCAATGTTTGTATAAAAGATTAAGAGAAAATATCATAATGTATTCGCATGGACGAGTAACTCATCTTACCTATTAATAGCTTTGGTGTGTTTATTTACTCATTTATTTGTTCAGCATCCGTCTAAATCAATACTAAATACTAAAACACCAGTTCTCTCCTTAAATTTATTTAGAAATAAATTTACACATTTTCATGCATTATTTTTCCTATATTGCTACAGTGGGAATCTCAATGAACACATTAAGGTCAGTGTTTCTGCCATGCTCATAATGATGCTTAATGACCGTATCTGTGATATTAGTTTCACCAGTGCACTAGTACAAGAATATTTCAATCGCGGGCACTATTATGATGGATATCTGTGTTTGTCATTCACATCTTGAGACCTTTTTGAGGAAACTATCGAATCCCGGTATTTTTTGGCAAGACGTGTACACTAGTAATCTGATAATGCTCATAAATAATGCCATAATAAGCAATGTCAAGAGGGGGATACATTGATGTATTACGCTCAAGTCAGTCTCCACTAGCACTGACGCATGAACTATCGGGAATTAATATTAAAAACATATTGGATGGAAGTTTATAATTCTGCATTCAAAACTTAAAGGTCGACATGGCAGAAATTCGGTACCACCTTATCATGAGACATATCCAAATAGTACCATGTAACTAACTCAAAGAAACTGCTTCAAACCACGCTACAAATTGATGATAATTCCTGAAAAAAAAGTGTTGGTGACAATAGGATAGAAAACAGTTTATTTTAAGAAATTATTAAAAAAGTATTCCCTTGGTTGATTTCAACTATGTTTGATATCATGTGAATACCGTCTAAAAGGAAAAACGGTGAACAGAGGAACGCACTAGGAAACATAATCTATGTGTTTATAGTTCGAGACTTAAGAAACAATCTATTATTGTATCATTTGGGGAAAATAAATTGTTTAAACTGCTTAAATTATTTGAATTGGTTAAATTGTTCAATTGTTCATATTGTTTAAATTCTTCATTCTTTCTTGACATAACCTCGTGAGCTTTGCAATCTGCTAAAGTTGCCAATGTCGTTGTAGTATTGAGAATGGAAATAATGTAGTCATGATGCATCGCACATTTGAAATTGGTAATTGGCTTTTTACTTACGAAATATTTGCACACAGTGCCGCATGAGTTTGACAATAACAGCAATAAAAAGAGATGTGTGAGGTAACGAGTTAATGGTCAATCGAAATACACGACATTTAGACCAAATGATAGTCGATGGTACAACAAGTTCGCTCCCACTGTTATGCGTATAAGTACATGATGTGTACTAACATACAGGGGATCACATCGCACGAGCTCGCTACGATTTCTTCTGATCGAAAATTGTAGAATAAATGTAAAATAAAGAGCGAAAGTATTTCGTAAACACTTTCACACTGTGCACCGCAGCGTACAATATTGTTGAGACGAAAACTGACGTGTTATTTTGGTCTTAAATTCTTTCATTGTTGAATGAATTTTATTACTCCGATGAATTTTTTCGCGGTAATACAACTGATATTGTTCCATTTCCTGCTAATATTGCTCCATTTCCCTGCTAATGTTGTTCCATTTCCCTGCTAATGTTGTTCCATTTCCCTGCTAATATTGATCCATTTCCCTGCTAATGTTGTTCCAATTCCCTGCTAATATTGATCCATTTCCCTGCTAATGTTGTTCCATTTCCCTGCTAATATTGATCCATTTCCCTGCTAGTGTTGTTCCATTTACCTGCTAATGTTGTTCCATTTTCCTGCTAATATTGATCCATTTCCCTGCTAATGTTGATCCATTTCCCTGCTAGTGTTGTTCCATTTCCCTGCTAATGTTATTCCATTTCCCTGCTAATATTGATCCATTTCCCGACTAATATTGATCCATTTCCCTTCTAATGGTGTTCTACACCTTTTTCGCTTCAAATTAATCCAAGTCAAGTTGAATTTAATCCAAGTCAAGTTCAATTTAATCCAAGTCAAGTTTAATTTAATCCAAGTCAAGTTTAATTTAATCCAAGTCAAGTTTAATTTAATCTTAGTCAAATTCAAATTAATCACAGTCACATTTTACATACATATAGGAATACATTTGGATTTTATGTATGTAAAGTTGTCTTCCGTACTATTGGTCTTTGAAATAATTTAAAAAATGCCTTTTTCAGTATCTTGTGTATCGATTTCTCTAATGTAGGAGTATAGAAGAAAAGTGTTTCTCATTGAATTTGGATCCAAGATGGATCTCCACAACCAATCAACGGACTATGAAACAAGTGAAGATAAACAAGCATATATACGCGCAGCAGCAAGAAGAGGAGTAAATAGAGGAAAATACAAGAAAACACGAGAAGAAAAGTGCAGAGTGATTTTTCTTGCTAATGCAGGAATGTATATGTGCATTAATGTACTCATAAAAATTGTAATCAAACGGAATCGTACATTAGTACTCAGTGAATCGCATTTGAACATTTTTTAAAAGATTTAATATACATATTGTCCGGTAGTAATCTTTAAATTTGCATGTAAAAGATTTCATATATATGCGTGAGAAAGTGGAATTTCATGTATATAAATATCCATAAATGTAAATAAATCCTCCAAACTATGTGTATGTGTGACATAAAATTACCTTTTGAATACAAATATTTGAATGTATGCACACTGTCATCAATGTAGAATTTTAAAACGACTTAAATGAAGAGTATAATACGAAGTTTTATAATTGACAAGCATCTTTTACACCGCTCAAAGATCTGAACCACACTCGGCCTCCTGATACTGGATACTCACCACATTTTATGACAGCTTGTTTTTATATTGCAGAAATTTTATGTTTTCCTTGCGGAGAGGAAAAAACTTGTTTCTTGCTTATCACATCCAACTGATATATATTTTACACAATAAATTTCAATTTAACGAGTGATTATGTCAATTTTTAACTCAACTTAGGGTTGGATTAAAATGAATTTGACTTGGATTAATTTAAACTTGACTTGGATTAATTTGAACTTGACTTGGATTAATTTGAACTTGACTTGGATTAATTTGAACATGACTTGGATTAATTTGAACTTGACTTGGATTAATTTGAACATGACTTGGATTAATTTGAACTTGACTTGGATTAATTTGAACATGACTTGGATTAATTTGAACTTGACTTGAATTAATTTTAACTTGACTTGGATTAACTTGAACTTGACTTGGATTAATTTGAAGTTGACTTGGATTAAATTGAACTTGACTTGGATTAAATTGAACTTGACTTGGATTAATTTGAACTTGACTTGGATGAATTTGAACTTGACTTGGATTAAATTGAACTTGACTTGGATTAATTTGAACTTGACTTGGATTAAATTGAACTTGACTTGGATTAAATTGAACTTGACTTGGATTAATTTGAACTTGACTTGGATGAATTTGAACTTGACTTGGATTAAATTGAACTTGACTTGGATGAATTTGAACTTGACTTGGATTAATTTGAACTTGACTTGGATTAATTTGAAGTTGACTTTGATTAAATTGAACTTGACTTGGATTAATTTGAAGTGAAAAAGGTGTAGTTTTTCACTGAATCATCGAAACGCTCATTGCCCAGCCTAATTTTTTTAATACCTGCTCAGCCCACTCCAAGAGCGCCACTCACTCAGCCCACTCCGATTTCCATACTCGCTCAGCCCACTCCAAGTGCCCCACTCACTCAGCCCACTCCGAGGTCCCCACTCGATCAGCCCACTCTGAGTGCCCCACTTGCTCAGTCCACTCTGAGTGCCCCACTCGCTCAGCTCACTCTGAGTGCCCCACTCGCTCAGCCCAATCTGAGTGCCCCACTCGGCCAGCCCACTCTTTACCATGCATAAACAAAACTTCACTCCCGCCCC
>JACJUY010009044.1:0-34983 GCA_014220935.1 Platorchestia sp. MABIK | reverse complement strand
TTCAAGTCCGAGCTCGACCGTGCGTAGTTATGAGCGCGGAGAGAGAGTTTAAAGGCAAAGCCGGCCAACTACCCAATAATCATCCTTGATCAACTGTCACGTCCTTAATACACCGGCGACACGTCCTTGATTTTCAATTGGGCGTGTTTTTCCGCGCTTCGACGATTTTCCAGATGAAACGTCACGAAATTTGAATATCCTTTTCAAACGCCCCTTTTCTACCATGAGTCTACAAATGTAAGAGTCGTTTCCGTCAATTTGCTAAAGGTTAACTCATTTTTTAGATACGAAGACGTGATTCCTAAACAAATGCGCGCATCTCTTGTCAATCGGTTAGTTGTGAACAGTGTACATCTGGCTATGTCGGCTAGACGACTTTGCCGTTCGATATTTGGGCTGCCCAGCACCAGAGAATCAGCTACAGTAGCGGAAGAATTTACCCAAGCGCCTCTCTCGTTTATAGGATTTCGCACCGAACAGTGCTGCGACTGCATAACAAAAGACTATATTATTTTTTATGCATTTTATTCATTGATGTGGACTTTCGCATCGTAGAATGCCTCTACATAGCCCAAGAAAAACCAATCCTAAATAGTACATGTTGTTAGATGTCATTGTAAATGTAGGCATAGAATTTTGATGCATACTTCTGTTCTTAGAACCGACCCTTTTTTTCTTTTTCCAATTTTTTGATGATAGACTTCTGAGGATAGAGCTGGTCCGCAGATCATTTTACAGAACAAATCGAATTTTGGCAGTTATTTTACAATCGGAAATTGTGAAATTTTAGTAAATAAGACTTTAGAGCTAACTTCCTTCTTTGTTTTCAAATTTCTGAAGATCGTTCGATTAAATAAAAATAATTTTCCAGATGAAAGGAGTGCATGACGCTCCATGTAGAAGGTGCTTTCCTCGTTTCAGAAATGATGATACCCGTCAGAGGTTAAATAAAAAATGGACAACAAAAGGGCTTGTTCGTAATCAAGAGCATGCTGTTGTCGCTGAAAATTCCCTCGTTGTAATTATCGCTGTTGAACTGAGCACAAAATTTAACGCCAGTTATGCACCTGTTTTTCGTGGAATGAAGGCTTCGTGCATTGCATATTTATTGTTCAGAAAATTATCTAGATCCATTTCTCGATTGCAATGTCTCATTGCGCGCTCGTTAACTTCAAACTCATTTTCAAAACAGGATCATTGCTGGAACGAGGTGGAGATCCTATGCAACAATAGCAAGCGCCACAGAAAGCGGCTGAATTTTAGAGAAAAGACGTTCAGGAAACATCAAAATAGAGCTCAGCATTTGAAGGTTATGTTGAGTGTACGGTGGGGCACGATAGGAATTATCGGCTATGAGCTTCAGGCAAAAATAAAACGGCATTGGCGGAAATGTACAGGCAACAGCTCAGACCTAAATGAGCACCTTTATAAGAAAAACAGCTTTATTGACTCGGTAGAGAAAGAGTGTCTTCCAAATTCTTTGAAGAGTTCAGTTGGGAGATAAAGTTCTCCAGATTTTGCCCAGAAAACATATTCTCCTGGACTTGGTCGATCATTTCACAATTTTTTAAGCTTGTGTGATCATCAAAAGTGGCAGATGGAATGCAGAGTACCACTTTTTCAGAATTCAATCAAACCTCAATTGGAAAAAATGTGCAAAAATCTTCTTAGCTGGTGAGAAGATATGATTGATGAGAATTGTGTTCATATTGAAACTAATAAATGTACCTATGATATTTAGATTTTGTAAACTTTCTAATAATTTTGAAGTATTTCGTTGCAACCTAATATTTAACTTTGCTGCACAACCGTTGGCAATCCTTTCACCAGCCTTAGGAATGAAATCGTATCAATTGCTAAATCGAGATTAGCCTAAATTTAAGCATCAATGAGTACTAATCATCCAAGACACCAATACCACCTGTCTACAACCGCAGGTTTTAGTTATTACATTTAATCATATTTTAGTATTACGGTGACATTTGAAGTTCAGAAAATTTAAAAAAGGATCTATTTTCATTTTCTTTTTAAGTATATATATATAATCGTTGTACTCTCTGATGAGAAAAACGAGACAGGTCGTACGCAACCACACTTGGGCGTTGAAACGCTTTGTTTAAACGCCTGGCAAAATCTCAACTTTGAATAAATCAGTGGTTACATGAACTAGGTTTTGCTATTAGCTTTCTCGTTTTTCATTCGTTTTATGTGTTTAATGTGACTCAAATTTACTTGTATTGCCTTCTAATCCTTCAAACCTTGTTCAAATTACGTTGGTGTACCGTACAGCATCCTCAAACAGGTTTAATTAGTTCATATTTTGGAGGTTAGTTTTGTTTCAAATTTTCACCTGCGCCAGGAAATAATGAAACTTTATGGGTATCTCCTGCCCTAAGCTAGGTAAAATTTTTGAATTTTAGTTTTTCGCAGGTCTGTATAGCAGATTATGCTACTTGTATTGTGTCCAAGTCTCAAACCGTTAGCTACTATAGTCGCTTATTGCTACGCGCCGAGGAGTAGAGTACAGAGAGGAACTCAGGGGGCCAGCGAAGAGTTCGCGCAGTCAGCTGGTGCTAGTGGCACTACTGTCCAGTTCATTTTGCATCTAATACATTCAATTTTTAGGTTGTGTGAACGCAGCACAGGATTGCCATAATCCTGGTATACAAAATACAGGCATTCAGGATGCAAATAGGCCAGACGTCTCGGGCAATAGCAGCCCTGAGCAGTAGGCCATCGTGGAGGTGCGCTGTGGCACCTCCTCGTAAGCTTCCCTTGCACTCTCGTTCCTTTCTTGCTGCAAACCGTGTTTTCGTTTTGTTTTCCTAGCTAGGCTTTGCTTTCCGATTGACTTAGAGCTCTACTGGTTGCATTCGCATTTATGGTGCACGTGTCAATATAAACTGAACAGCGCTTTTGGAGCATGATACATTTAGGGCCAGTGCGTCATAAAATGGCAACCAGGTGTTTTCGAAGGGCAGCGACGAGCTGAGGCATGTCTTTGGCATGCCTTGAGTACGTGGCGGAGCAGCCTCATTCCTCAAAAACTCTCCTGAAATCTGTTACCCGACGTGGAATTATTATTTTCGTTTTTCTCGGAATGAGACTTATCAACATTCAAAACCCTACAATCCTAGGAAGTTGGTCAGTCGTGCTTCGATTGAACTACGGATGCATCTGAACAGAGTGCACAAGTGCTGCGCAAACGCTTACGCCTGCACGCACACAAAGTTACACTTGTCTAAGAATTACAGTCAAGTGAAGAACCCCGGGCAAATAACATCTCCGACTATGATGATTGAGAATACCTAGCATACCTATCGTGCGACCGAATACTTCGCGCAGTAGTCTCCGAGCCACAAAAAATCTATTGAAATGCGTGAGCAATATGGAAACTTCAGTCATTGTTGAAATGAAGAAAACCTCGTACCTCCCTCCATCTGACATGACTTCCCCACAACAACGTTTGAACCTGGAAAAACTTTTATACCTCGTTAAATTGTTTGTAATAGGTTAAATGCTTTTTTAACACGTTTTTTCACCATTCTTTGATACCCTGGATTATGGAAATGAAATCTGACCTGTGATGTTGTCCATTCCAGCTCATTACGGAGCAGAGTTGGGAGACCAGTTTTCAATATAATATGATGCTTGTTCCTTCCTTAGTTAGTTACTTAGTAACTTAGAACGTCCGTTACGCTCTCATCCTAGTTTGCGGAGTCATGGATACCGAATTCCTGAGCGTTACCTAAAAAAAATCGTCTTAACATGCAACATGGTAGAGGAAACAAGGTAGGGTCATTTCTATGGTGAAAACACACCTTCTCTTGTTTAACTAGCCAATAGAACGGCTTTATTTAAAAAAAGTTTAAGTCGTCACCAAAACGCCATGTCGTTAGGCCAATAGTGGAGCCATATTTGGGGGTAACAGTGATACCAGATGCAAAATGAGCGCTGCTATTGGTTCGTTGCCGTGACGTCAGCAAAACTACACCGTCAAAAAAAAAAGACTGGTTCGAACCTACCTTGTTTCCTAACGTGACATGCATTGATAGATTTGACATCTCATCGGGATAGGAGACAGTAGTTAAGTAAGGTTAGGTTAGGATAGGTTAGGTTAGGATAAGATTGGTTAGGTTAGGATTGGTTAAGTTAGGATAGTTTAGGCTAGGATAGGATAGGTTAGGTATTGTGAAGTTAGGATAGATTAGGTTAGCATAGATAGGTTAAGTAATATTGGGGAAATTTATGTTGATCAGGTCTACGGTTTATTTACGTGTGACATTATCAGGATAGGTTCGGTTAAGGTAGGTTAAGATATATTAAGAAAGGTTAGGTTAGCAAAGGTTAGGTAATGTTGAAGTATTTTTTTTCACGGGCCCACGGTTTTTTGTGTTTGATATATTATCAGGATCGGTTGGGTTAGGGTAGGTTAGGATAGGTTAGGCTGGGTTAGGCTAGGTTAGAATAGGTTGGATAAGCATAGGTAAGGTAATGTTGACCTAATTTTTTCACGGGTCCACCTAGCGTAACAACGACATTGGTTAAGTTAGGTTAGGATAGGGTAGGGTAAGGTAGGATAGGTTAAGACATGGTAGGTTAAGATAAGTTAGGTTAGCATAGGTTAGATAATGTTGACGAAATTTGTTCACCTGTCCACGGTTTTTTGTGTTTGATCCATTATCAGGATAGGTTCGGTTAGCATGGGTTAGGACACGATCGGTTAGGATAGAATACGTTATGTTATTCTTTGAATTTCCACGGGTCCTGCTAGTCATGAATATTCTATGTAAGGTACAGTACATTACTTTCAGTGTAAAAGCCATGCATTCTTATGACATCCATTACACAGGGACATGCTTCACTTGTAATTTAGCAAAGAAGAAGTAGTTGCGGGGTAGTTCAATGGGAACCATAAATCAAATTATCGAGTGTTCATATCTGGCATGCGCATCATGTAGTATGACGACGTTATGATTCTGTTTCTATACTCTATGTTTTTCCCGTTTGATAAATAGGAAATATTAATTCTAATTATTTACATGTTTAATGCCCGCTGCGTAAGAAACAGCTTCTTTGATTTGATTTGAAGGATGCTTAATGACTGTATCTGTGATACAAGTTTCACCAGTGCACAAGTACAAGAATATTTTAATCGCGGGTACCATCAGTATGGACATATTTCTTTGTCGCCCCCATTTGGAAGATTTATGAAAGGAAAATATCGAATCCAGCCATTTTTGACTAGCCTTGTACACTAGTTTCGAATAAACGAAAGTTTTTGCTCTACAAGCTTGTTTATTAAATTTCTCACACTCAAAATTGTTTAGGTGCCCATTTATTTTATCTTCCATTGCAAAACGGCCCAGTTTTCAAGAGTCGTGGACCATGCCATTCAAATTGTAAATTATTTTATTGAAAATATGAAACGCTCTAATTAAATTTGCCCATAATGAAAAAGTCATGTTATTTAACACAATTACCTACAAACAAATGCAGTTTGGAAATAATCTCAACGTATTGTATACAAGGCGACATATTCGTATGATGATTAATTGTTTTACAAATCACGTATGTAGTTGCGTCCTGGAAGAGATATTTTTTATAATTTCTACTACACAAGAAAGTTAAGCTCATCGTTTTCCCATCCGTGAGATTTCCAGTACCTTATGAACTTTTCGAAACTATCGTTTTGTTGTTTTCTGAGAGCCCTTTCTGACTGGTACTGGAAATCAAAGAATTCATTTGTGGTTGAAGTCCTTTCCTTTCAAACCGCTCGAGGTGGGCAATGCATTCCCACGTAAGAAATAATGCACCATGGCACAAATTATTAATCTTGGAGTGAAAGGCAAAGTTTACCACAAATTGAGTTTTCTTGGTATAACTGGAATTCGAGTTGCCCAAGAGGAATGCAGCACAGAAGCGGTGCACAGCACAAAAGCGAGTCTCTTATTTTGCTTGAGGTGCAAATTCATTGCTACATCAATTTGTTCAAGTTCTGCAACTCAACTAACGATGGAAGTAAATTGTCAGATTAGTCTGTTATTTATCTCATTTTCTTAATTCGATAAAATGAGTGACAATTGAGATATGTTAGCTGAAATTTCAAGACATGCATTGTTTGAGCTGCGTTTGCTAATTCTTGTTCTCATACAAACTTTGCTTACGACTTGACGCAGGTAATTGACCCGCCCAAAATTGAATCCATGCAAAATGGAAAAGAATTTATTGAGGTTGTATTATGATTTCTTAGATGCTACTCATTATTTCGAACGTTTAAGTTTTGAATTCATTTATCACTTATCCCTATGCGTCATTAATGTTTCTTAGAAAAAAAACAGATTTAACAATTTATTGCAGGTTGAAACGTGAATGTCCTTGCTCAGTCTTGCTGGCCATCCGGCCACAACATGTGCCCCACTATTGTTCATTTGAGCCATGCAAACAGCTTCTAAATTTCAAGGTAGGCATTAGTTATCTTCATTCAATTTCTTTGTTGTCACTCACTGTCAAAGGAGAAATCCTAACCAGGTCTATAATCGCGGAGACCGGAATGCACACGCGTGTGCGCGCTCCCCAGGACTCGATCGATGAACCATTACAGTCGAGAGCAGTGATCACATCTGTTGCTCATTAGAGCAACACAGCTTCTCGCTAGTCCCTGCATGCACTGTGTTGCAATATTGCCACCATCCAGGTTCGTTGTAACAATTTTGGTTGACTTCGTTACAGCTTGGACCCCAGTATTCACGTGCATGAAGCCAGAGTTATTACGTGTAACCTGTCAACATGTGTGATGAAAAGTTTTTCTAATTGCATAAAAAAGAAATATTACTAGCATGAAAAGTACGAAAAACAATGCATTAATATAGCTCTCTCAGTAACAATTATCGACAAAAGAAAAAAATTATTCCAATCGAGAACAACATTATTTCCGTTGCGAAGCTTCGAAGCGAGAGCAAATGATGGAAGATCTAAAACAATGCACGGCGATGAATCGAGAGCCTCCGGGGAAACTCTTTTCCACAATGTTGAACACTTATATTGCCAAAATCTCCCGCGTTTGCACAGACTAGATACAAACAGGAAAATTATCGCCCATCGATAAAGCTTCTCAGATGTGCACTACAGTGTCAGGTGATACTGACTGATGTCATCGGACATTTATTAATTATAGCAAAACACCGTAAAGGAATTTCTTGCGACTTGATAATAATGCGGGGGTGTAAAATAATTAGGTTAAGTAAAAATTTTATCGAGTTATCAATCATTGTTCATTTATGAACGATATTCATTAACAGCAAGGCTGCTAAATGCGGGAATTATGATTCTCTATGTAGATATTTGTAGCCAGAATATGAAATAAACGCTGTAGAGTAGAATTGGAAGATTCCTGAATCCCAAATTTTATTGGAATCAGATAGGAAAATTCGTTTCTCAGAGTTAAAATTCGAGGTAACGAGAAAAGTAGTAATCGAAATTATGCTTTTTCTTTTTAGTAAAGATTGCGCAACGAATGAATAGTAGCGTTCAGTTTCTACAAAACATGTATCATTCTCAATCAAACTTTCAACCAAGGAATAGTGTGTTAGTCGAGGACGACATTTGGAAGTTGAAGAAAATCCGATTAGATTACTCGGAGCATATTCGATACCTAACCTGCCGAATAATGATATAATTTTATTGGCTTCAATCCAGGCGCTACCTTCTGCGTTTCATATCTGCTGCGGCTCCGCATACATAGATGGTGGTTGTCTCCAGCTTTAATGACTCACAGCCTCGCAGTTTGTGTCTTAATCGAACATACCTCATCGCCTCACTTCTGGATACCATCGAAGAACCTTCGGCTCTACATCACGCACTGCTTCAAACGCTATTTTGTGGGGCCTAGTTGACACTATGTTGTTAGGCCTAGTGTGTTTTAAATTAAATCGTCAAGTAAGCATTTTCGACTGGTTTTTCTCATTTGTTCATTAACAAAATAAGAAGTTAAGTTTTGGGAGAGTTTTAGGTGTGCGCCTTATGTTTCGCAGTATCACCTAGTTAACTTATCCCCTAAGGTGGATACAACTATCGTATCTATGGGAATTAGAACTTCCAGCGGGAAACTATGTGGTTCCTAGCTAAGAATTAGGTGTGTCCTATGTTTGTTGAAATAAAAATGTTTGGATCTTTTCCAGATAAGCCCCACCACTAACGCAGTACGTAAGTTCACCCACTTGTAACATTCGAAATAATGCACCTATCGACTTCAAATTACTCTCAGAAAACGATTAAAACATTCTTTCGTTTGAGGGTAATTTGAAGTCGATAGGTGCATTATTTCGAAAGCTACAAGTGGGTGAACTTATGTGCTGCATTAGTGGCGAGGCTTATCTGAAAAAGATCCGAACGTTTTTTGTTGTGTTAAGGACCTTCTTTTTCAAGTTCACTGATGTTCTGATTTTCATCACCTATTACTTTCTTTTTCAACTTTTATCTTGTTTCGTAAAAATTTTCTCAACTTACTATTCATAAGTACCTTGTGCAAAGATAACGTGTTCCTTTACCTCCATACTAAAGGGTACCTCCCTCTTTCCTCTCTTTGGAACACCTTTGTTGCGGTTAGGGATGCTTAAACTAACATCTAATCTAATCTAATCTAATCCAATCCCTAGTTAACTTCTGTAAGCAAAGGTCTACTAATATCGCGATTCTAAGCGTTTTTTCGACAATTCTCATTTCACCAAAGAGAAAGCCAAATCTATTACTCACCTCTTCACATTCTTAAAATAATCAGACTGACTTCAAAAGAAATTACAGTGCAGAATATTCATCAAAATGTAGACCAAAATAACTGATGCAAATTTCTAACTTCGGGATGAACAACAGAGAGGTCGAATGATCAAATACGAATGCTTATTTTTCCACATAAAGCTATAGATATTCTAGTGAAAGTAGGCGCAGTCATAGTATTTACAGAGGTGTACAGATTACCCACAATTCGGAGTTCAGGAACTTTAATAAGGAGTAACAACGTCAAAGTATAACGAGACATATATATCTTGTTATACAGGGTGAGGCAAAGAAAACGTATTATTTTCAGAACCGAATATCTTTGCATATTTTAATTATGAACTGTTAAGCATCAAATGAAGTACATTATCATTTATCTTTTGAATAAACAGTGCGTTCATGTATCGAATTTAGAAAAAATTGTCTCTCAGTTGATGTCCGCTGTGCTGGAGACAAATTCTGAGCCATTCTTCGAGGTTCTGCACCGCACTCAGCCACATTCCTGCGGCAAAACTTGGGGTTCATGACAAATGGAAAATTTACACTAATCGACTGTGTGCGGTTTGTTCACGAACACTCGTCACTTAGGTATCCCTTCGAAAAGGAATCGCAAATGGGAAGAGTGTGCAGGTCAAGTAATAACGTCCAATCCACCTCTGAAACGACATGAAAACAAACATCGGACAACATCCATCAACGCCCTCGCCGTGTAAGCTTAGGCACCATCCTGTTGGATGCACAATTTTTTTTCATTTTACCCAACGCTATTTACTTTTGCATACACGAAGTTATTGAACAAGTAGCGCGTTGGCGTAACTTTTACAACATTCGCATCTTAATTGGAAAGTAAGACCCGAGGATCTTATTACGTAACGCAGATTGTGCTTTGCACTCTTGTGCTCTGCAAAGGTCTGTGGTGCAGTACACGTAGATTTTTCAGCGCTCAGTATCTACAGTTTTGTTTTCGAACATGACCGTTCTGATGGAAATGCGCTTTGTCACTCATCATTACCACGGCGTTCTCATGTTCCGTCTGCATGGCTACCATTTTGTTACAAAATTGTCTGCATTCCACAAACTCACTCTCGTTTGGCTGCTGGGCAACCATTATTATATCGGAGTGAAATTTCATCGTTTTGTAAGATGCGACGAAGGGAAAGACAAGACCTACCAAACTTTATGTTTGCTGTCGAGCGGTTCGCTGGGGAATTTCAAGAACCGCAGTTCTCACACTGAGTTAACTTTTTCTAGAGTTAGTAGAGGACGAGAAAGACCAGGTAGTTTATTCTTCAATGCAGATCCATCCATTGGAGTTTGGTGTTTCGATTAGGAATTACACTTTTGCACTCGACAATGAAATTTCAACGAAACAGACGTTGGTTATCGCATCAAGATCGCCATTTCCTACGTATTGTTCAACGACAAACGTATGATGCACTACGCTCAAAGGCTAGTGAAAAAGTACTGTCTAAGCTGTGGGCCAGAGGTCACTCTTGCTCATTAACCCCGGCCCCCTGAGGAGCGATAGCCGTCTAAAAATTAAGCGCTAATTCTGCCTTATCCAGAATGAGAATCCGCGGTCTAGGAACATTGCCTGTCAGTAGAACTGTGCTTTCTATCACCAATCTGATGTTTTTACGTAGGCACTTTAATTAAGATGATAGAGCGATACAAAATTTTTATTTCTCCAGATTGAATACTAAAACAACTGTAAGAAATTTGAACTTAATAACTAATTTTAAAAGTAGTCATTTTTCATCAAGTGAAATCTCGCTAAAGTGGCGGTTTGTGGCAGCACTTAGCTCGACAGGTGTCTTGTGTGTGACAGCTGAGATTGAATTATTGTACCGGGGTGTGAGAGGTTCCTGGCCTCTTGTACGTGGCACCTATCAGGGAGTTTGTGATCGCCTTTTCTTTACTATTTGAATTTGTGATTGCAGTCGCGTTTTCTGTTCATTTTGTTTAGTTATATACCTTGCATGTTCGCAACCTCTTTTCTGCCCATCTAATTACTTGGTCCTTGTGACTTGTCAAAATTTTCTGGTCGTTGTGACTCGTCAAAAAACTATTTGGATCTTGTGACTCGTTAAAACTATTAGTTTGGGCTTCTCTTACTATCTGCACTATCGTACTACCCGTGGCTCTGCAGTGCCCTCTTGAAATCGGAAGTGATAAAGCACTATTTCAAGGTGAGCCGGTTGAGATATGAGATTTGGAACAGGTGCGAAACGTGAAGTGGTTCTATTTCTGTTGTGGCCTTTCGTTCTCCCTCAGAATCCTTTGGCGAGCGTGATTTGGATGGGATGCTCCTTGAAGATGCCACTTTGTTCTGTCAACCAGGCTTAACCTTCTTCTCCAACGTGTGATTCATCTCTGATTTTATTTTTTGGGACTATGGATAATACTTACGTTCGTACCTCGACATTAATGAAAGTTTCCTGAGTGAGATCTAAGAGTTTTATATGATTTGACGCGCTTGTACCTCATTTAATCACTAATTGATTCCTCCTTACTAAATTGCAGTTTTGTGTTGGGTTGGGAGGGACCGGAACTCTATTACCAGGTGACTGTTAACTTCACGACGTAAGAAAATACGCCCTAATAATTGGTTGGATCTTCTGGCACTATGAAGACTCTCATGAAGACAGCTCAATTCTGTGAAGCCCCTAATTGGGATTTTGGTGTTGACTATTTGTCTTGTTAAAAAAGTTTCATATATTAAAAAATTTGAGTTCCTCTGTGCGTCATTTCCTGTGTTTCGGTTAAAATCTCCCACACAACAAATGGCCAGGTTTTCACACCATCGTATACAGTCCAAACTCAATAACTCTCCGTAATATTTTAACTTAAATGGAAAAATAATTTTCACAGCCGAAGTGTTTCATACTTCTTATCGTGTTCATTACCAGAGCACATACATTGCTTCGTTCCACGGTATGATTTCATAGACGTGAAAATTTACAGGGAAATAAATATAAGAGGGACTTGTTTCTTGATCTAAAACTACTACATATAAATAGCTTGAGTTCAACGAAAAGCTGCATCTACATACTTAAGTCAATCGCTGAAGTTGAATATCAAATATTACATAACATTTTTTATACTCTCAGTAAGAGAATTGTGAACTGGCTGGAGTACCCCAAGCCCTCAAAGATGTGTGAATCCTTTTGCTTCAAAGTGTAAATCAGGAGTTTTTTTCATCTTTTTATATTGTATGTAATGAACATAAAGTATAGAAAACGTGCACAAAATGAAAATGTAGAATTCTAATTGCTTATTTCACCCGCGTCACATAATTAATATAGAAAATTTCAATATTCCTTGCTAAGTGAGACCATCGTACTGTTTTATGAATTATAATATCGTTTCATTTCAAGACAATTTCCATATACCCTATTAAATTTCAAGTTTTGTTGATTGTGAACTTTGCGTGTGGAAACTCAATAATTTTTAAAAATAAAAAGTCTCTCAGATGTGTAATTTGTTCATGTTCCAGTAACATAAAATGACGAAGGGTGACGGTAATTTCCACATAACATGCTTCTTTGAGCGAGATATATTTCATTTCTTGAATATTTTTGTACTGATTGGCTGAACATATTACGATCATTTCACTATATGTACAATTTGATTGAAATTGACTCCCAAAATTTTAATTGTACACTATCCTTTCGTGTTTACCTTCAGCAGGACATCAGAGAAGAGTTTGGCTCAATTGCATGGCGGCTCTGGAGCCTGGAACTTTCGATCAGAGGAATAAAGGAAGTATACGCGGTGTACACTGCTGTGCCAAAATACATTCAGGATCACACAAATTATTGGAATAATGTTCCATCATGGAAAATTCAGTTATTTTCATGAACAAACCAGTCCGACAACCTAACAGGAACCAGATTTTCTATTTATAAAATTGTTAGTAACTCTACGAAATAATCGCACGACTATGTAGCTGTAAACCTTTTCAACCTATAGATCCAGTACATCTACTAACAGCAAGTGCTCGAATTTAATTTCGGTTATGCGTTTTCAAAGACATATTCGAATATGCATCTCTAATTTAAGAAGCAATTTTTTCGAGATTCATGCATGCAAATCAGTGTCATAAGAAACTAATTTGAACAAATTTATCAAATGTATACCAGCCTTGAAGAAACGGACTTGATTCACGGTTCAAGAAGATGAAGCACAAAGTCAATTATCTGAGACGTCAACTGGCATATGTTGTCCTTTCTCTATTGATTTTCATCCACCGCAAACTACTCACTCGAAATTGAAGTCATAATATAAAAAAAATTCCGTTCACATTTTCTGTGCGCCTAAATGTAGTCGACACTGCCAACCATCGTCAAGCAAGCAGTCCCTTCACGGTTGCAAGGTCAATTAGGCCCATTCCAGGAGACGTCCTTTGCGTTTAACGTGCGAGCTTCAGTCTGTTAGCCGGCATGCGGGATCGCGACACCACTCAGCTCTTGGTGCCGCGTCTGTGATAGCAAACCCCTGCAGCAAATACATGAATACAATTCAATCTAATTGCTCTGCAGTTGACAGCAGTCTCGCTAATTTTTACTGTTGAGTAGAAAGTAAGACCAACCTGGAATGAGCGATTAAATTTTATTGACCCTTCATTTAAATAGAAGAGTAAAATATTCATAAAATTAACCGCCCTAAACATTTGTCCAGCATTATCAAGACATCGATTTTAAATGGTAGAGGGTATTTTGTTGACTTGATATGGATGAGGAAATTGATATGAAAGAGTCGGAATAGACATTTAATAACAACAAAGAAGAGAAATTATCCAAACTGAACAAGTGAGTAAATTACGCATCTAAAAAACTTATTTCATTTTAAAAAGTTGTTGCGTTGAGTCATGCAACGGAAGGAGTACTTCGGTTGTTCGATCTTTGTCACAGTTGAAAAAATAAACTTCACATCAATTTGCTATGCAGAACTGGAATTCACTGTGAAGATTATTTAAAGGAAATTTTTACGAAGCACTCTAATATTTGTGAACTTGAGTTTGTTTTATGTTAAGGGAAGCGAACGGTTTTTTGGGGCCCAAAACTGAAAATGAGATTATTGCTTGAAAATGCTCCTAATCCCTCCCTCTATCAAGTAGAAAAGTCATTTGTCCCGTGTTGGCAACCCAAACCCCTATAATTACCCCAAATTCCCCCTCCCTTCCCCGTAGTTGCGCTCAGAGAGATCAGCTGCGGCTCTGCTTAGCTCTGGTGGGTAGATCCAAGAGGTTTTTCTTTGTTTTTAGACAACTTTCCATTCATTAGAGAGGTTTAGTGGTCTCTTGACCTTCTTAGTGAGTGGTTTTGTTCTTGTCCGTCCTGTGAAATACATAGAATATCAAATGCAGCTGTTCGCTCTGGCCGAAGATGCATTTTCAACTTTGAGGGGCAATTCCAGCTATAGTTTTTCACCATTGGAGGAAATCTTTCTTGCATCGTAAAGACCAAGGTGGATACTATAAATGCCGGAAGTGGTTTTTGAGAAATTGATTAGAAATTTTTTATTGCAAAAAATAAATTGAGTTTAAAAATTTTAAATTTTGTAAAAAACTTCTGAAGCTAAATCAAAAAACTGTCTCAAACACTTGTAGATATGTTTATTGTGAATCGAACAAAAAACTGATCGTCTCAATGTACAGTATCGCCTGAGAAATTGAAATTTTAAGAAATTTGCCTCTGGGTGGCGGGGAAGGGGTGGGGGAAGGGGGTGTGGTAAATTCGTGAAACTTTGAAACCTTGTGGGTCATAAATGTTTTTTCAAATGTTATAAACATGCTGTGAATACCACGGAGCTTATTTCACTACGGAAGTTTTTCTTTTTAATTCTTGAACATTTCATGGGTAAAAACCGTTCGGCGCCCTCTGCAGTTTGCGGCAAGTATTAGAGACTTATTAGTGGTAGTGACTTATTACAACTATGGAAGACTTATCTGAAATGTTTTAAACTTATTAGTAGTATTTTAGTTTGTAAGTTCTGATGGAAAAAAATATAAAATCATATAAAAGAAACAATGTGTGCTCTGCATTATGGTGTCTGGTAACTTTGACCATCATTTTCTCTAAATATAGGTCATAGGCTTTGATGGGCAATTTCTCCTACAGTTTTGAAACTATTGAGAAGATTTTTTTTTCATCGTGAAGAGCAAAGTAAGTACTATAAATGCTAGGGCGAGTTTTTTTGAAAAGTTGATTAAAATTTTTTCATCGTCCATAGAAAAAAAAATGTTTTTAATATTCAAATAGTTGTACATTGTTTTTTCGCAAAAAAAACTTTCCTAGTTATCTTAGATATTTTGATTAGAAATCGAACAAAAAAAAAACATTTGTCTCTATGTACAATATTGGCTGAGAAATTTAAATTTAAAAAAAATTTCCATGGAAGGACAGGGAGAGGTGGCTATGGGTAAATTTCAAAATTTTTACGGCCACATCTGTCTATTTGAATGTTTTAAACATGCTGTGAATACCCAAAAGCCTATTTCCCTCCGGAAGTATTTTCATTCATTTTTCTAATGATTCCGCGACAGTTACTGGAGGCATGTTTCCCTGCTGCTGAAACTGGGCGCTCTACTGAAGCTACCAAACAACAAGTCCCCACCCCGCCATTTCACTCTCTCCTCTGACGCTGCTACGCAAGTCAAATCCATGCGTTCTTCTTATGTATATATCAATGCGACATTAAACTTAAATACTTTACGAGCTGGAAAGATTTTCCTATTTTAAAATATTCATGCGTCGCATGCGAGCATGTTTATTTACATTGAATATTTCAATTAGCATACTTTTAAGTCTTTTTCTGCTTCAGAACTCTGGTTCACTTCTCCACAGAATTATTATAACGAAACTAAATATGTTGAACTCTTGAAGATTTAAGTTTCTTATATCCTCAAAAAGACGCACTAAGTGAACCACTCTTCTTTCTTCACGTCAGAGCAACTAGTCATAATTTTTCACTTTCAGTTTTATTCGAAAGTTTTACTCGAGCGACACTAAACTCAGAATATATGACGCTTAATATACCGTAATTGCTCCCTTTCTCTGGTTGAAATTGCTTATGTATATACAAATATACAAAGATTCAACATTTTATTTTAATACTTTGCGAGCTGGAAAGATTTATCCCATTTAAAATATGCATGAGACAAGGGAATATTAATATTATATATATGTTTAATATTTTTGGTTCTCTGTTGAGATTTTTTCAAACAATTTCTGTATAGGGGTGATAAAATCTGTCAGAGAATTATATTTTCAGTTATCCAGAAATGGCTTCCAGAGATGCCTGGTAAAGTTAGAACGAAAGCAGGTTAAGGAAAGAGTACCCCATTCGGAATTTTTTTGTTATTGAACCTAGAGCAATGAAATTTGATATACAGATAGTAAATGCAAAGAGAGTACTTATTTTATTCACATTGAAATTGCGATTTTTTTCATAGAAAACGAGAAATGTGTTGAAAACGAAACTCGAAGGGGTTTCAAAATGCATCTCCTCCTACAGTTTTCAAGCTACAGTAATAATTCTGGAATCATTATATGCAGAAAGATTCAGGAATCACCATAACCTATATGGCATTTTCTAAATATCTATTTGGATATTGTGAAGAAAAAATTTCGAAAACCAAAAATTTTTATGAAAAATTTCGATTTTGTGACGTCATAACTTATGATCGGCAACAAATTAGGAATCGTTTGATATGTTATGGTAATTCCTGAGTTTTTATGCATTCAATGAAACCAAAGTCATTACTGTAGCTTTAAAACTGTAGGAAAAGACGGATTTTGGGGTTTCAAAATGCTTAGATGCTTTGCTTAGCCAATCACCTGATCTAATCCCGTCGAAAATTCACGTAGAAAACTAAGGTCAGATCCGGAAAGGACAACCTACCGCTGTGAGAGGTTAGAATAAATAATTCCTCTCGAATATTCCAACTGATTTAGTAAAACATTACGGAACCCACGCAAGAGTAGTAATTGAACGTGGTTTTTGTTGTCAATGAATTCTTAATAGATTTTTCTTAGGTGCCCCTGTACTATTTTCACTGCATGATTGGTTATAGAATACTAAACTTTGAAATAGACTACAGATGTGCTATTTTTGCTCTTCGAAATTTAGTTTATAATGTGTTTATCATACACGTGGTAGCTTTTGATTCGAACACCCCTTAACCCGAACAATTACCAACCCGAACATATATGGCCTCCATTGCGAACGCTGTGTTGCAATTCGAACACAAATGCCATCCAGCTCATGACGTCTTAGTGAGCAGCAGTCAGTCAATAGCAGTCAGTCATTAGGTAGGTAATCTAGGCAAAAGTTCGGGATTGGAGGTTGATGCCATGGAGAAGTTTGTAGAGGAACACAAAAAAGAACTCACCACAACAGGTCTTCAGCTGAAGGAAGAACAGGTGAAGGATATAGAGCAGGTTATTATTAGTTCGGAAGACGAGGAAGAAAGGGAAGTGATTTCAAGTGCTGAAATTAAAAACATGGGTAGCATGTGGAGTACACTGCATGTGGAGTACACTGTACACTGCAGATACTTATAGACAAACATCACCCGGATCAAACTGGGAGCAATATACATAGAGCAGTGAACATTACAAATGACAATATTAGGTCTCACTTAAAAAATCTTCTCCAGAGAAAAACGAGACAAGTCACTTTAGATAGGTTTCTTGTGAAAAAATAAACCATGATAAGTAGAATCCGCGGAGACACAAGAAAGTGAACAAACGAAGAAAGAGAAAGCACCAGTAATTGAGTTGCCCCCGGATTTTATGGATAGGGATTCGCCATCCATGCAGTAATAATCCTACCCTCTACAGCCATTGATTTATGCCAGCAACTACTATCATCTTCGTAAATTAAAATGTTTTTCATTTAATATACATACTTAAATCCATTCCTACAGTTAGGGCTCGATAGAAAACCATATTTTTTACTTTAAAAATTTGGGGATCATGAAAGTCTCGAGCGAATTAATTGATTTTACACTAATTTCAAGTTAAAAATTATAACTGCTTCTCAATTCAAACAAATCACGTTCGTACAACCCAAAAGAACGAATTAACGTCAAATCAAGAGGTACCGCTGTACTTTTGTGGTTTTGTTTCTTCAATAAATGCCATACAATTAAAAATATTCTGTCCAAATGCTTTTTCATCTCAATAATTTTACCAAAAAATCTCAAAAAGGTGAAATAAAATTCCATCACTCTAAAGTTCAGACGGCTTTAACAACGAGGTACGTGTCTGGATGGAGCAATCGGTGTTTTTTTGATGAGTATTAGCCTTTACAGGGACAAAGAGATTATTATCAATGAACTAATAATACCCTGAAAAATTGCTTAAAATGTAGGGATTTCAGGAGGAAAAAAGTGGACAGAATGACCTCGAAAATTTTCCTTCAGAATCAAAATCACAGTGTACTACTTTCTGAAAGTTTCGTTGGTCGTAATCCCTAATCCCTAAATATTGAAAATTTAAAAGTCAGTTCCTTTTAAGCAACGTAAGGAATACATTGCCCTCAATCATTTGTTTTCGACTAGTGACATGAAAATTAGAATACTCATGTGTGTGTATCAAATAAGTGCATTTACTTTAAGATATTTTAAAAAACAATTTTGCACCATCTCTTTCACCATCTTTATAAGAAATCAACTAATTTTCTTTTTCTTTATTTCTTTCTTTCTAGTTTGTCAGAGACTGATAGACTTTCAAAAACTACTTCCGTGACATCTGATTTTGCTTTAAAAGGAAATACAGTCAAAACGGCTCCAGATAGCACTGAATGGGCATCTCTACACTGATTGCTGAAACTTCTGTAAGTTCAAATAAATCAAAATCATTGATTTATGAGAAAAAGAATAAAAAGCTCATCGTCTATTGATGGTCTTTTTATAATGAAACAAAAGTTGTGGATTGTGGGTTATTTCAATTTGAAATAAGGATGCTAAAACTTATACTTCAAACTTATCTGAATTTGTTTGAAAAATTTCGTGAAGCACTAATTGCTATTCAGAAGACGTGGAAAACTTGAACATGTTACTTAGATCATATCATATTGACCTGAAATATTGCTCAATATTCGAGGTCGATTCTAATCTAACAGTTAATAATAGTAGGAAATGTTTCCCTATAGAAATCTTACAGCTTCGAAAATATCTTCCTTTACTGTAACTCTCATTGCCAGTGATATTAGACGCCACAAATAAAAATTTAAATCCTCAATGACCTTTACAGCAACATATGAGGACATAAGCTCGAGCCTGTACGGCTATTTAAGGTTCAACAGGGCAGGCTTAAAGAGGAGCGTCAGACGGCAGCTCAGTTGAGTTTGAAGGGATGTAGAGAAAGCAATGTCCCTGGAGTTATTATTCACAACCGTGTCATCCAGCAGCAATATCACGAAAAATTTCCACTGATATCCCTTTATCAGCTTTTAAAAGTTCAATGCTACGATAAGTCAGTTATTCGTAATTATAACCTTTGATGTCGCTTGAGTAAGTCTGCTGTGTCCACTGACAGACTAGTTAGGAGAAGAAAAGAAACACAGTGGGGGCAAAATAATACAACACGTTGATTAAACCGCCGGAATCCACATTTCTAGACCACGTACAATTATGAAAATTGCACTATATATAAACAATAGGATAAAAAGGTTAATAATATATCTAAAACCCATAGATATTTAATAGAAAAAATATAGAGGAACATGTATAATAATTACGTGAAGAAAAGTTTACAACACAGTTCAAGAAATACTGTATTGGTATGGTATTTACCATGCCTTTTTCTCTTTTAGTAGAGAGTGGCTGAGTATCATTGACATGATATTTGTTCAGGGAATGTACATGATAGGGGTTCCCCAGGCCCCTAGTCACGCTCGAGCTTTCAGGCCTTATTTTCCTCTCGTTTAGTGCCCAGGTGACATTCCTTGAGGACAATGACCACACTGCAAGATACGGCCATGATTTGCCGCGTTGGCGTTTTTCGCGCCAACTGCTGCGTACAGGGCTCGAACCCGTGCAGGATGCACAGAATGCAAGCGCTCTGTACACTCGGCCACTGCAAGGCCGAGATATACTGTACATATATTAATACTTCGTTGCATAGTCGTTACTATTTATTACGGCTTCGAGACGTAACCAGCCATTTACATGTTTCGGGTTTAATCTTATTCCATTCTTCAACGGAAATATCTTTGAGTTCAGTGATGTCATTGGGACCTCTTTTCTGAATCTTCAATTTCAATCTCTCCACACGTTTTCGATCGGATTCATGTCCGGGGATTGGCTTGGCCATTCTGAAATGCGTGTCTTCTTCATCCTCAACCATTCCTTGAATTTGTTTGCAGTATGCTTTGGATCGTCATATTGGAAGGTCCATCCACGTTTCAATTTTATCAAACGAGCTGAAGGCAGGAGTTGCTCTTCCAATTTTGATGATATTTCCTGTCATTCGTGGTTCCTTCAATGATGCGAACTTCAACTACCCCTGATGGGCTGAACATCCCTACACCATGATCTAGCCACTTTCAAACTTAACAGTGGGTATGGTTCACTTTGGTATATACTCTTCGTTATGTTGCCTCCAAAAAAGTTTGTGTCGTTTCTCCTAAAAAGTTCAATTTTGGTTTCATCTGACTACAGTACTAAGTCCCAAAACGCTGCTGGCTTGTTCAAATGGTAGTTGGCACACTTCAGCCTGGCCTTGCAGTGATGTTTCTGGAGAAGAGGTATCCAACGAGGGGTGCGGGAGCGAAGATCTTCACGATGTAGTACCCTACTGATCGTGTGTTTGCTGGCTTCGATACCAGATGCCTTGAGATCATCATTCGGTTCTTCACGAGTAGTTTGATGCATCTGCACAACTATTCAGACCAACTTTCAAGCAGCAAGGTCGTTAATCTTCCGTGGACGGCCAGTTCCAGACTTGCTGAGAGTCGTGTTCTGGCATTTCCACTTACCTATTAGGGTTCCTACCGAGGCAATAAGAACGCACAGTTGTGCACATATCTTCCGATATCCCCAACTTTCATTTTGGAGCTCCACAATACGTTGGCGAAGGCCTTGGCAAACGTCCTTATCTTTACTCATGCTCACGACCTTCCAGAACGAGAGCTGCTGTACCAATGACACGGTATTGAAGATGAATGCTGACTCAAGTTCGGTTGCCAAATAGTAGAATGTATTCACATTCAGGAATAATCCTACAATTATTTTAATGTACAACATCGTGTGAAAAATCGGGTATTGCAAATATATGCTCACGAATTTATTATACAAGTTCAAATAGATTTTGCTTTTAAGTATTTGTAGGTTTTAAATGTATTTTTAACCTTTTTATACTATCGTTTATATATGATTCAATTTTTGTAATTGCACGTGGTTTTGAAATGTGGAATATAGCGATTTCATCAACGAGTTGTATTATTTTGCCCCCACTGCATTATCTGCTCGGAACAAAAATTTGTACTTCTATAAGGCCAAGTTTAATTTATTGCGGGAATTTCAACGGTTTGAGAATCTGATGGCAACATGTTCGTCAAGCACGACTCATGCTGAAATTTGATCTCAACTGGACTTTTTGCAAATTAACTATAGTTTTGCTTGTTCAAAAATCATGTAAGCTATGTTTTACAAGCTTACTTCTGGCCAAAAGGACGTCTTCAAGGCTATGTGACAAACATATATCGATATTATGGGCAGATTTTATGTTGTGATCTTTACATAATTGGATTTCGTTTCATTCGTCTACTGAGGAAATCACTTAGCATATTTTCTATCACTCATTTATGTCCTGTTGCTTCCGATATATATACTGCAGCTTTTCGGAGTCCATCAATAATGGAAACGATTAGCGTCAGTTTTATTGAGGCAATAACTCTGCCGTAGCTTGAGGAACGCACCTTGAAGTCTGACATATAAGTTCCAATTATGTATAGCGCTGCAGTGCGTTATCTGACAGCGCTGGAACCTTCAAATTTGAAGTTTTGACATTTACAAGAGTTTCGATCTTTGTTGAAGTGATAAATGCTTCAAGAACTCTGGACGATTAAATTTAAAGCGAGTTTGCCTCTCAAAGGTGGTGGCAATGAAACGATAAACATCCCTCTGTTTTTATTTAAAAAGAACGAATAAATACAATACGATTTTCGAAAGTTTACTTATCACCCACTTGTGCGTTGTGCAACTGGCCTAGCTAAAATTGAGTTATCAGTGAAAAATATGTCGGAAATATTCTTCTGCTCTTAAATTGGCAGCCAATCAGAGTAATCAGTATGTAAGAATTTCGTGTTCTTAGTATCAAGGGATGTTCTTTTCCGCACTTACAAAGCTATGGTATTCCAACCCTACCTCCTCGCAACTGACTATAAATTCGTATCCGAACACGATGAACAAGAAAAGGGACTTGAGTTATCGGATTTGAACCTAAATTAAATTTGTGAGACAACTCTGAAAAGAAATAAATGATTGCAAAGCTTGTTATGGGCACCAACTGTAGAAACTATAGCGATAAGCACTCCCTGAAAAAAAGCGCCGTCGTTACTCACAGGAGTGAGTTGGGATTCAAAATGAAGCAAACTGACCCCCGTTTCTCTGAGGAAATGACTCACTTTCAAGTGCAAGACAAAAATCTGGAATACTTTGAGCATAAAAAGTTTTTTGCTACGGTAGAAACTGTTGAAAATAGGATAAAGAGATGATACTTTTTTACAAATTTTTGCCGAGAATGCAATAAAACTAAGTCATCCGATTTTTCACGAGCATTAATTATTCTTCTAATGTGATATTCAAGGCATTTAGTTTATATTTAAATTAACAGAATGTTAATCTGTTTAGTAAAATTTAACAAAAGTTCAAGAAATGCCATCATTCATTTTATCCGATTCAATTTTTCTCGCAAGAATAGTTCCACGCGCAGGTGTTATGAAACCTTGAATTTGCGATTTCAGCGTCGGTTCATGAGTTTGTTGTCACTGCATGTTCACAGTTTACAAGGAGAGAGACAGTTGCGTTCATCGGGTAGACTGCCTTTTGATAAACTCCTGCGAATAACCGATAATTATTTCCGAGATCTAATCTGGTATCATTCATTAATTATTTTCATTTTATCCGCAACTGGCCCTCTCCCCTCCATCTGGGGTGGGCTAAGTAGCGATATTTCAAATGAGGTGGGATGTTGGGCGCGAGGGTGTTGTGACTTTTTGGTCAGAATTCCCACTGTTCCCTTAACCACGTTTTATTGGTTAAATATTTACTGTGATTATTTACTTGTTGTATTCATATTTATTGTTATTGTTTACTTGTATTTGTTATATTAATAATTCTAATTCGGCGATTGTTCATTACTTTCTGTGGGTGGCCGTTTTGGTGATTTGAGAGAGAGTCAGATGATCCCTGCAATGAAATTGAAGAGATGCAGCTGCTGACCGCCAATCTTGCTAGTGAAGAAGAGCACACCAATAGAGAAAAAATAATGAGTACTGAAGAAACTAATGAATCTGTAATTCTGTAATGCCTGGTTCAAAAAGAACATACCATAAAAATGAAAAGACTAGTGTGAGCCTCTCAAGCTCTATAACTCCGATGGTGAAACATTAAAGAACTCGTCAATCTACTGCACCTAACACAAAAACGAATAGCCAACTTAAAAAAAATAAGGCTAAACTAAACTAAAGGTAAGGCGTGCACTTTGCTGGTTACAGAAGTGGAGAATTCAAACAATGAGTCAGTTGGAGCAAAGAAGAGAAAAATGACCCATGACCCCTTTGGAGTTGCTCTCAGATTGAAGAAAGTATTGAACTATGACCATGTCAAAGAAGTAAGAGTTAACAAACGACAAAACCTGATAGTAGTTGAGCTCAAAGAGGCCACTGATGAGATAGTAAGATTGTTGGAAGTAAGCAGCATTGGAAATTTTTCATTTCGTTGTCATAAACCGCGTTCTGAGTCTGCACAATGAACTTTTGGGGTTATCAGACCAATTGACCATTGACTATGATGTCAATTTAGAGGATCATATTCCAATTGCCAGCTGTGAGATTGTCAAATTATATACATTGTGAGATTGTAGAAGTTTTCCAATAGAAAAAAAGTGAATTACCTTAGTGTAAAAGAGCAATTTCATGGCAGAGATCTTCCAAGACAACTGAAAATAGAATTCATAAATTTTCAGGTCAGCTATATTCACCTCCACCTATCCGCTGCTATAAATCCCAGCCTCATGGACATTCTGCAAGTGAATGTACACATGCTGATTAATTTGTGGTGGTGGCCACTCATATAAGACAAATGTTATGCCTCTACTCCCATCTGTGCAAACTGTAAAGAGGATCATGTGGCCAGTTCTCGAAAGTGTCATACGCAACGCAAAATGTTTTTCATACACAATCATTGATGAAAAAAGGAGTCTCCTTTTTAGATACTCGGAGGCAAGTCATGTGTGAGATCACAGATAATCTTGAATCCATTTCTCAAAGAACCAAGATAACTTCCAATGTGATAAGTTACCAATTGAACACGAAAAAAAATGCCTCCACGCTAAAAAGCTCTCATATTCTAAACTCAATGAGTAATGGGAAAAAATATGTTTCAGCCCTGAAAACCAACAAACATAAACAAGTGACTGTTGCGGCTGATGTACACCAATCTCAAGGGCTGTACTGTATACCAAGACGGATTCCCCCGGCTAAACCCAACCAGCCATAGCAGAACGTCTTAGCCTCGCATTTAGGAGGCAGTCAGCTCTCACAAGATACAATAATTGTCTGTAGTAAATTTTCAATACTAACAGTGGTGAAAAAAAGAGAATCTCATGTGCGAGCTATGTTCAAGAATTTCTTTTCTCGTCTGGGTAAATTTATGACGGAAGCATTCTCGTATAACTTGAATCATGAAAACAAATGTCAACGAGATCTGCTACTTCTGGGAATGATCGGATATCATTTTGGTCAAAAAATTGGCTCTCAACTTGCTCAGTGAATTTCACAGTAATAAAAAAGGAAATGCGACACTGTCAAGGAAACAAATGATATATCAGAAAAAATACTAAAACCACTAAAATACCTCTTTCCCATTCTAAAGGAAGCAAGAAATTGGGAATAGCTTCAAGGAAAAAATGATGTTTTACTTTAAAATGTGTGATCAGAGGATCAGAAGAAGTAGTGCCGCGGAAAAAATCGCCATGCGTACAAATTCAATTGTAATGAATTATCTTCTAAAATGTCATAAGAGAAACTCTATCTGTAAACTAAGAAACCTAACATACTATGATATGTGAGACATGGATTAAAACTAATGAGCCTAAATTTATTGGCTATGAGTGTGTGTGATCCCATAGACAAAATGGGGCGAAAGGTGGAATATGCTTTGCTATCAAGAATGATTTTAATTTCTCTGAGAATGATGTTGATAATTTCTTGAATGGTGGATTATAAATTACATCGATTAAAGTATTCTGCTTTTTTGGCAATATTGATTTCCGCTGTATTTATAATCCTAATACGTAATTGGATTTTTAAGAATTTTATCATTATTATGTTCAGATGAGTGAATTATTTATATTTATTGGCGATTTGAATGCTCACGCACCTTTTTGGGACTGTTAAAACCGATTGAATGCTTCAGGAAGGAATCTGTATAAACTTCTAGATGAGAACTCTGTTGGAATACTTAACTCTCCTGACTAGCCCACTTAAATTGACTTACGTGTGAGGACTAGTTCTACATTAGACTTGTCCATTGTCCCTCCAACTCTCCTTGCTTGTGGGTCTTTTGAAAGGAGTGCAGATCTTGGGAGTAACCAACTTTGGCACAGTAACTATAAAATCTGATAACCATCTGTGGTGGTGGATTTTAAAAAATGTACATTGGGTTGCTTTGGAAAAGAATGATCACAAATCCATACAGGGCAGATAACACATTTTTTAGTTGACGATTTAAATACAGTGTTAACAAATATGCTTCAGGATGCAGCAAACAATTGCATCCCCAACTCCTCGTCAGCTTGGGGAGCTAGGAGGAAGACACCGTGGTGGGATAGAGAGTGCACTTTGGCTGTAGCAAAGCGAAGGAAAGCATGCAATTAGTTATCAAAACATCCCACTGCAGGAAATACACATCTGGATAAGGTGTGTGAAATTCATGCTAAAGAAATCATTAGGCAAAATAAAATTAAAAGTTTAACCAGTTTTGTTAGCAGTCTGAACCCAAAAACCAAGTCAATTTAATCCAAGTCAAGTTCAAATTAATCCAAGACAAGTTCAAATTAATCCAAGTCAAGTTCAAATTAATCCAAGACAAGTTCAAATTAATCCAAGTCAAGTTCAAATTAATCCAAGTCAAGTTCAAATTCATCCAAGTCAAGTTCAATTACATCCAAGTCAAGTTCAATTTAATCCAAGTCAAGTTCAAATTAATCCAAGTCATACTCAAATTAATCGAACCATAAGTTGAGTGAAAAATTAACATAATCAGCTGTAAATTTGAGCTTTATTTGTGTTAAATATGTATCTATTGGATGTGATGAGCAAGACAGTCGTTTTTCCTCTCAGCAAGGAATACATAAAGTTTCTGCAATATGAAAACAAGCTGTCGTAAAATGTGGTAAGTATCCAGTATCAGGAGGCAGAGTGTGATTCAAATTTTTGCGCGGTGTAAAAGATGCAAGTCAATTATAAAAACTTCGTATTATACTCCTCATTAAAGTTGTTTTATAATTCTACATTGATGACAGTGTGCATCCATTCAAATATTTATGTTCAATAGGTAATTTTATGTTACACAAAAACATAGTTTCGAGGATGTATTTACACTTATAGATATTTATATACGTGAAATTCCACTTTATCACACATATATATGAAATCACATACATGCAAATACAAAAGATTAATACCGGACGATATGTATATTTAATCTTTTAAAAACTATGCAAATGAGATTCTCTGAGTATTAATGTACGATTCCGTTTGATTACAATTTATATGAGTACATTGCTACACAGATACATTCCTGCACTAGCAAGAAAATTGTTGCCACTGCTGTCTAATCTTCATCTTTTAATGCAGCATCTATCACTCTGCATGTTTCTTCTCGTGTTTCCTTGTATTTTCCTCTCTTTACTCCTCTTCTTACTCCTTGGCGTAGATTTTCTTGTTCATCTTCACTTGTTTCATAGTCCGTTGATTGGTTTTAGAGATCCATCTTGAGGGAAGCGCTGATCCAAATTCATTGAGAAACACTTTTCTTCTATACTCCTATATTAGAGAAATCGATACATTAGATACCGAAAAAACATTTTTAAAATTATTAACCGATAGTAAGGAAAACAACATTACATACATAAAATCCATATGTATTCCTGTATATATGTAAAATTTGACTGTGATTGGTTTGAATTTGACTTGGATTAAATTGAACTTGACTTGGATTAAATTGAATTTGACTTGGATTAATTTGAAGTGAAATAGGTGTAGAGGAACTAAAATGAATACAGATATGTAAAATTGAGTTCTGAACACATTTTCTCCCATAAAAAATTTTGATTTTCGTAATAGAAAAAGTTATTGTACGAACATTAGAAAAAATACATTTACTCACACAAAACTTTTCCCACTCTACAATTTTTTCGTAGAAGCGCGATTGTTTACTCATTTGACGTGGAAGGACTGTAGGAACCTCGTAACGAAGGATTTTTTTGAATTTCCAATTAGAAAAAAGTTATTGTTACGATGTCCAACAATTGCGATTTTCTATTGCGAAAATCGAAAATTTTCACAGAAGCATAAGCATATGTGTTCAGAATTCAATTTTACACATCTGAATTCATTTTCGTTCACCTAGTTGCAACGTAAATGTGTAAGCTGAGAATAAAGAATGAATCTAGGATTTACCTGGGGAAGTCCTTTCGCATCGAAGGTCTATCGCAGCTTTCCGTACTTTGCCTAACAAAATATTACCTAGCGAAATATTACCTAACAAAATATTTCATTTCGTTACATGCGTATATTTGTGATTCACACATGCATTTACACATTGCATTAAGTCACTTATACATGATTTATTACAAATCACGTACATGTGAATGTGGGTGATTATTAGGGCTGTGAAAATATGATTAAAGCATATTGTCACAGCCCTAGCAATTACGTTTAAGTTTAAGCACCCTTTAGGTTTAATCACCTTCACCGCAAAATTGGTACAGTTGGTACGCAAGATTTAAGGTCTGTTCAAAATCGTTCATAGCTGGTTTAATGCTGAATAAGATAGAGAGAGAGATCTTGGATTTCCTATTTAGGGGATAGTTCTCAGTAATTAGTAGGACAAAATAACGATTGCTCTTAAGGTCCCCTAACGAATGGTCAAAATAAGCAGCGCCCAATACCCAATCAACCAATCTCCGCCATGGATCATCCCATGATGGCTCGGAAGTCGTCCTTGTATGCCGGGAAGAGAACCCTCGCTGAACGTGTAGACCGAATGATTTTTATCTCATTTCTGAATTTTTTAATACACAACTTCAAAAGATAAAAAGAACGTAGCCTAATTCCTTAATTGCAAAGCAGTAATAACCCTTTCCCTGCGGGGTAGAAAAGTCCTCCCTCACAGGGTAACTGTAATTCCCAGAACACAGAGGAGTAAAACTACCATGCACGGTCCCGGGAATCTGCTTCGCACTGGCATAGTCTTTTATACTCTTTTGATCGCTTCCCAATAAGATCTCACTTCGGTTTGACGCGCTTGCAGAGCTCGAAAGGGCTGCAAAACTAAAAATTTCACAGGAGAAAACCATAGTGCGAGCATCTAGGACTAGGTTGAAAAGGCACAGGACGATTACCACCGCACTAATAACTGGTATGACTTAGGAACAATCCTAATTTTATTCAAGGTATGCTTTGTACATATAACATTGTATTTCGTTGCAGGAATTTAAAAAATTGAAGTGTTGACAAGAATTGTTACCAATTTTTTATAGAACTCGATGCCGCCTAGGTTCAATTTCGAGTGTTGTGAAAGAGTGAGACTTGCCGTGGCGCCAGAATGAATCTCTGCAACGCCATTTTTTCAGTGACTTGTAAATTACACTAGTTTTAAGTTAGCTGATCTTAATGAGTTGTGTGCCAATTAATTCAGCCTTATTTTCTCATATATTTAGCATTAGCTATCATGTTTTGTTGAATTAAATTATGTAGGGGATTTCGTTAATTTCTATGAAAAAAACAGTATCAAAAAATACAAAAGAAACCTCGCATATCGCCAAAAATAGTATTTTAATGAGGCTCAGTACAAAATTATGTTCAAAGTAAATTAAACATGTCAATGCATTTGGGGCTGGCCCCAGACCATGAGCACTGATAACTCCTCTTACCGAGGCAGATCTCCACCTGAGTGGTGGAAGTGTACACCTGCAATTCATCAGCTCTCATTCGCCGTACATGTTGCTTGCCATCGCTGTCTATCCTATTGAATTATCTGTCATTGCGAAAAAGCTCACTGCCAGTATGAGGTGTCAAAATCTTAGTTACTTCTGGTGAATTTGAAACGGTATTTTCTGTTCTTCGCAGACATCATTGCTGTGCATCTTGCAATGCGACCTCTCAACGTAAACTTTTTCAATCTATTCCTAAGACGTTTGCTACGAAGGGCCCCACCGGTGCTCACTGAGGGGATTTTCAAATTGCTGCAAACCGACCAGCAAGCACTAACTAAATTTGTATAAATAATTAATGAAAGCTTATTAATAAAAGCACGATCCAGTTAATATTCATTAATTTAAAAATTCTTTATTGCAATTGACTTTAAATTAGAATTGAATATTGAAATATAATTTAAACCATCGCCAGAACGGTGGTAATTATTGTTGAAACAACACGAAGTAACTCGGCAATATTTTGGACTATATCGAACACTAACGGCGTTTTAATGCTCTCCTGCAGTCAATCGCACATTTTTTCGTCGCACAAATCACATTTGAGTCATCTATCAATTTCTCGATTGGTCAGTCCATTATTATTAAGTTTCACAAGCTCTCACGATCACGAAGAGATAGATGAGGCATTCTGAATAAATTGTTACATCATTATAACGTAAACACCTTGGAAGAACTTTTAACAGGATTTAAGAATGTGTATCAACTGAAATGCGGACAATTTTTGGGGAATAACGTCCAACTCTAAACTGCAATTTTTTTATTTTAACACGTTTGTAGGAATATGTTTATCCAAGTAACAATTTATTTAAAATTTGTAAAATAGTTTTCAAGCGAAGAAATAACGCTTAATGTACTGGTATGCAATAATATTTTGTGATTATTTAACCAAATTTGCATGCAAATATTGGCATCGTGAAATTTTATTATGGCGCCACTGTACACCGTAGTCCATAGGCAGGCAGGGTGATGTCAATGCTCAAATAGTCTAACAGGAATAATCAATTATTAATCGAACCTCAGTATAAGACTGAGTTTCAATGTGAATTGTATTTTCGCTTCAAATCTATTTTGTTGTAATTTTACTGAAAATAAGTCTATGTATTGACAAAATTATCATATTCACTGTCATTTTCATAAATATAGATTAATATATTCGTACTAACAATATTAAACACAATCACAAAATCGCAGTTTTTAGTTTCAAAATATTAAAAATTACAGTCGGCGACTGCAACGACTACTGCTGAAAGGCTCGCGGAGCACAGTTCAGCACAACAACGTTCGCGTTAAGGCCGGGGGCTTAAATAGCAGCCGAGCTTAGAGAGTAGTTGCGCAAAACTATGCTGCTGCACGTAGGCTAATGTGCGATATGTGCAGCTCTTACAGTCAAGTCACAGTTTTGCGCTGCTGCTGCAGATCGGATCGATCTTCGAATTGAACTCAACCTACTTTCTCAAGTTTTGAAATTTCTTAACTATCCTTACCATTTTTCCGCTTGAAGCACTTATCTCCTTCTGTTTTCATCTAATTTCCATAATTAACCTTCCGTCTGAACATTTCGTGGTTGGGGGAATTAAAAATTCAATTTTGTGGTGTTTCAGTAATCGTATTATTATTGGTGTTGGTTCTTAGTGGAATATTGTCATTGTGGAATATCGTACAGAACGTACGAGATTAGGTAGGGTTTAGCGTAGTATATCTGAAATTGCATAGTTAGGTGTCGTTCGTCTTTACTTTCTTTTTTTTTCTTTTCATAGCTGTTGAGGGGTGGAGCGAGTGCCAGAGGTGGTGAAGCGTGGTAACACCTGATTGTTCAGCCCTTCATTACTCTCCTTGTCAGCCACCGCTCGTGGTGCCGCCCGTGAACGGACCTGAGCCTAGTCTTCTCGCTTCCTACCTAAAGACTTTTTAATCGGAGCTGGCTATGCCAAATAAATTCATTAGTCCTGCGCCCGCAACGACTCCAACTCGCCACGTCTGCGTACTGGACTGCGGTCTCTGGCGCCTGCTTACGTTTAATAACGCCCACCTCATAAACGGTCCTTCTTTAATTATCCTTAACTTTTAACTTGAAAAAAAATGAAGTTGATTTTAATGAATAAAGAAGTATCCGGAGAGCAACTGCAAACCATATCCTTGATGTTCTAGTTCAATTTAAATATTAAGCGTTTCGTTATTTGCGTTCATTGAACTGGATAGCTCTTAATACGAGCTCAAAATAGATCTATTAAATCTTGCAAATTCGACCTTGCTTCTGTTTTTCTAATCCTTTTAACAAGCGATTATTTTCCATACACTTGCTGAGAGCCTGGGATGCGAAAGGTTATAAATATTGTCGGTATCTTCAGAAAGTAAAACATTATTACCATAAAGAGTTTTAACTTTTTCACGTGCTGATACAGAATGTCTGACTGGCATTGTTTCACTATTCTTGACAGTAACTGTATACTTTCGTAAAATTAAGGTTTGAGATCAGTGTTGGCTTGTTTAAGATAAAATATCACAAATTTGGCCATTTTTTGCAGGCGTTTCGCTTCGAGATTATAATTTGGCCTTTTTCTTAAATTTAGCATTTTTCTGGCTTTTTTAGTCATTTTCCGGTTTTTGTGACGCTCAAGGCGGACAACTGAAACGTGACAGTAGAACGCAGAGCAACAAGATTAGTTAGATCCTGCTGAATATTATTGAATCCTTTACGAATATCAAATCAAGTAATCTAAGGAGAGTTTACAGATTTGCATAGGCTGCATTTAGCTCAGGATTGTTTCAACATTAGTGAGTCGCAGTACCGAAAATTAGTATCATAGATTGAAAGCAGGAGGGCATTTTGAAGGTGGTGTGATTCCTAAAGACACTGTGCAGTTTTGGCTTGGAATACACAGGCACTCAAACTTTAAAGAACTCTCAGGTTGTGCACTCATTGCCTGGTATGTGTGAAGTGGACAGCAATGCTATTGTTGAAAGAATGTTATCTATGGAGACAGCGGTCAAAACAAAGCCCAATATTAGATTACGAACTAGAAAGCGAAATGAGGAAGAGCGAATCCGAGTACATTTCAACAATAGTTCTCTATGTTGTAAGGACTTCAAAGTGGCCTCAAGAATCCAAGCTAATTTCAAATCGAACATTTTCTATACAACAGAAATCAAGGACCTAGCTATCTAGCGCTGCTTCTATCTCTCAAACTTTTGCTGAGGATGAAGAGTCAAAAGAGTCAATAGTGCAATGAGAAAAAATATCGGGTCATTTTGACACACTTGAGAGTGTCATACGTTTGTCGCAAAAGCGGCACACAATTGTGTGTCATGGGGGTGACATGACACACTTTAGTGTGTTACATGACACACTTAGGACCATCATGACACACCTAGGGGAAATCTATGAAACCTAAAACATGGATTTAACTCACTCCTACCATACCACTCTGACTTGCCTGTGGATCAAGAAAAATGAGTATATTCAAAATCAATGAATTATTCGAGGGTCATGTCGCACCATCCCTTGATTATTAAATTTCAAATTATCACTATATTTCCACAGAACAAAATTCATTACTAATAAAGTCAGCGTTGCCGGCAATTTTACAATAAGCATTAAAACATTTCATATCGTTGTGTAGAGAAACTTCATGGATATATTCAGAGTTGAACAGAATAATTGAAATCTGCAAATAAAGTGAGGGTCTTAAATCTTCCTCACAACTGTATAAAATGTATTGTATCACTATACATGAGTTCAAAAATTAAGAGGGTTTCAATTTCTTTACGTTGAACCGAATGAAGAAAGCCCTGATTTCATGTTAAATTGCATTCTAGATAACCAAGAAATTTTTCACGCACTGAAAATAGGCTTCAGAATGACCCTATCCTTGATTTATCTACTCAATAAAAACAGCATCAGTTCAGTTCACACATTTTATTCAACACTAAAATAACGTATTTTCCCTGTATTAAATTGTCGGAAAATTAATAATTGAATTCTAAACAGTAAAAAAGGAGAATACAAATTCAGCATTGAATGCTTATTTCCATGTAACTGGGAGTGACCAAAATTATTCAACGTTTGTGAGCACATTTCCCTATAATTTCCCATTTCCCTATAGAAAGGTTCTAAGAATTAAAAACAATTTTATTTTCCACTTTCAGTTTCAGAATTAACTTGAAAAGAAAAGGTTCTAAGAATTAAAAACAATTTTATTTTCCACTTTCAGTTTCAGAATTAACTTGAAAAGAAAAGGTCTTACGCTTCGGAAACAAAAAATTCCAAGACCTGTTTGCACTCACAAATGAAATCCAAATTTTTCACAATACCTTTAGAAATTCTAAAACTCATTTTACACACGAATAAAATAAAAAATTCCTCCGCAATCGCAGATCAAGTTAATAAATAGCATTATATCAAAGAACTTTAAATGAAAAAAACATTTGTATGCACATATCCAAGGAAATCTAGAAATATTCAAACGGACTAGAATAATAAAGTTCTGCTATTAGTTTCATAATAAATTTAAGTTTTCGTAAAATTAAGCATGTCACACCATGAAGAAAAATAATTCATTTTGAAAAAGAAAATAAATTTCCAAAAACTTATTTCGCCCAAATGATGTCCTGATTTGTCTCCATACAGGATGGTTATACTTTCATTCAAGAAAAAATCGAATAATAACTATTTGTAACGGTCAAGTTATTCACTTTTACACATGTAAAAAGTAAATGAAGAATAAAATATTTAAAGGATTGGTTGAACGTTCCCGAATAAATCCAGGAACTTTCGAACAAATGAAAAAATTTTTATTTTTCCCTTTGGGTTCCATAAATAGGAGTTCTCCCAAAGTTCGAAAAAATCTTACACTACAGTAGAGAAAATATTTTTTAAGTTTCAACAGCCAGAAGAATTCTACCATAATTATCACACATACGAATTCTTATCAATAGCTACCGCAATACAGTTTAATAGTACTATTTCTTCAGACGACAAAATAGAACATTACTAATCACAGTTCAAGGCAATGGACGCTATACACCATTATTTATTTTTAAATTGTACGCACATTTCAACATAAATCAGAGAATGTTGGAACAGACGAAATGCTATCTTATCTACTTCATGTTAACGAAAAGTGAAGGTCTTATCCAACACTAAAAAACATTCTCTCTACTCTGAAACCGAGGAATAATTTCCTAAGTCTTATTTCGAGATAAATAAAGTTTTCATTTACTCCTACGTTATTACAACGTGCGAGTTTCATTTCCTCTGAAGGAAAATTCCGACAATATTTATTTGTACATGCAGTTCAAGTTATTGGCTAGCATTACAGAAGTGAAATGAAAGGTTTGCACGATTGTGACTCAGAACACAGCTCAAGTTAATTGCTACTATCATATATGGAAATTGAAATGAGAAGTAAAATAATTTAAAATTTAAATGCACATTTCTTTATGAATTCAGAAATTTTCAAACTAACGAAAATAATTTTTTTGATAATTTTTAGTCTCATATTAACTTAAGGTCTCGAAAAGTGAAGGATGTCCTACTTTATAGTATAAAAATAATTTATGTTTTGACGCAGCCCAAAATATATGTGCGAACACTTCTCAGAAGACATAAAATTATTTATCATTTGCATATACATTAATGTGCCGTCGTGGCTACTACTTTCGGAGAATCAAAGTCGGAGATGATTTGGCGGAGTTTACTTGGGGCCGGAGCTTGCTTAGGCCCGATGCTATCAGCGGGAAGAGCTCGATCAAA